>JBBPNZ010000477.1:0-18621 GCA_038091195.1 Phylloporus rhodoxanthus | reverse complement strand
TGCGGTCCTAGGACCAGCTTTTGGTCCCGTGGTAGCCGAGCGTTTAGAACCAGTCCTAAACACTTTTTGTTCCTCTGAAGGCCCGCCCGCCCCGTGAAGAGGGTACTCATATTCAAGTGCCTCCCTACGTTCTGCACCGCGACGCGAGGTATTTCTCCCCGCGCCAAGACGAATTCTGGCCATATCGATGGATTCTGGCGCGATTCGCAAGAGCTTGTGTTGGATCTTTTTCCACGGGGCCAGTAAACTGTGCGGGGAAATACCCGGCGATGCTCGAACTGAGGGCAGTTGTATCGTTGTGCATCATGCATTTCGACATGGAGTTTGATGACAACTTCGACCTGAACACTTGGTTGGAATTCTTCAAGGACTACTTTATTATGGAGAGCGCGAGGCTGATGGTGAAATTGAGAGTAATAAAGAGAATGATGAAGCTTTTACAGTCATAGTTCTCAATTCCAATACCATGTTCGCTACTTTGACTAGATATCAAGATCTTCGTCGGGATCATCATCGTCAATGTCATCGGCCGAATCTGGTTCATATAGAATCGCTCCTTTCACGGGCGGCGCTGAAGGCGCAAGTTTACCTGCAATGCAGCATTTGCATCTATCATACACACGAGAAACAACATCTGACCTTCGTGAGCATAAGGCAGAGGGACCTGTGCTCTCGATTTCTCCTGGGATGGTGTGAGTGTTAAATTGAAGGGTACCGTCTGCGTATCGAGTGGTCTCTGAAATCTGTGATCAGATGTTGATTGACTTCAAAGTGGGGTGACATACCTCATCAGGGGATTTGCTCCACGACCAAATGCTCTTTAGGCTATCAAGCTTTTGGAGATGCTCTGGATTGGTATCGCTCCATGCTTCGATTGTCCGCTCAATCCCTCGCTTACGTCCCTCTGCAGCTATCCCTCTGACTATCACCTCGACAACAAATTCTCGTAGTTCCCCTCCTCCGGAAGATGTACCAGTACCCTCTGGTCCATAGACGAGAACCTCGATTTCGTGTGCACGTTCGGAAACTGGGATGAATACAGTCCAAAATTTTTCAGCCGGCCCAGCAGGTGGTGGGAGGACGAGGTATGATGATGCCAGATGGGTAAGCAGGGATGGAGGGTGGGCAATTATATGCGCCAGAGTTGCAGAAAGACGGGTTTGTGTCAATATAGACAGGAAAGGACAGGAAAGGAGATGCAAGACCAACACAGACTGTTCTGTAACCACGGTAAGCAAAAAGTAGAATGCATCGACGTGACATACGTGAACGAGCGATGATCAGGCTAAGAAGTTGCCTGATGAACTTGTACGTCTGAGAATCTGATGCAAGATCTGTAGCAAGCGTGTCCACCGAGTCTATAACCACACGAAGTGATCCTGGGGGAGCTGGTCGCAATAAGCATCTCCTGTCCCAACCCCTAGCAGGAGTTTACTTACCAGACCGAACGACGGTCAAAATTTCATTGCGTAAGTCATGGATCTCATCATATCCAGGAACTCGGCTAGTGTAGTCAAACACCTTTAGGGAGTTATTTGAGGTGTTCGGCCAATCGGTGATCAGCGATGTTGGAGGATAAAGAAAACAGAATAACAAGGTTTGTGCCGAACATTTCGCTTGCTGGATAAGGCTACGGAGCACAGGCAAACACGTCTGTGAAGCCGAAGATTGAACAATAATGAAGGGCTGGTGCGGGCGTGAACCGGCTGAGTCGACGATGGAAGGCAGTAGAAGCGCCATTACTAAAGTATCGTAACGAGCAAGTAACAAGGGATTTAATTGAACGATCGCAACATCAAGTACTCTCAGACGATTCCTTGCTTTGCTTCTCCCATCGCGTTCTCTCCAGGCTCATCGTGTCTAGCCTCCAGCCAAGAATGCCAAGTTTACCGGCCTGCTTCTCCACCAAGAATCCCAATTCACGCAAGGAATTGTACTTATAATCGAGAAGGGGAGTAGCGGAGGCCTTTAGGACCTTGACACCCTGTGCCGTTGTGAAAACATGGCGAGCTGCGAACGCAAGGATGTCTTGCTGTACGTTGGATTTGCGGAATTGTCCCTCTACATGAAAGTGTCGGATGGTTGCGACCGAAGATGTGCCACTGGAGGAAAAGTCTTTCGGTTTGTCGAGAACTTGACGACCTAGAACGTTTTTCTTCACCAAACTATCCTCTGACTGCGAATCCTTCGAGGCGTCGATGGCAACAAGGCCAATGAATTTGCTCCCATATTCCAGAATAAATAGCCCCGAAGAGGGTGAACGAGCATAGTATTTTTGCAAGTCTGCAAAATCAGGCCTATGCATGAGGTCAGATGTGGCATCTTCAAAGTATGGCCGATTGATCCTAGAGACGGAAGACAGCATAAGCAGGAGCAATGGCCAGTCATCATGGACAGCGTTACCAATCGATCGCGAATAATATCGGAACGCCCCAACAAGCGAAGGCTGGCAACGGCAATAGCCATCCCAACAAGCCATATTCTGGTTTCGGCCACCAGTTCAGTAACTGAATCATCACGCAAGACAACACCACCCATAAGCTCAGAGTCAATGGATGGAATGTAGCTGGCGTGACAACAGTGAGTCTGGGCTTTTCCTTTTGAACTTGATTTTACCTTGTCTGTTGGCTACGGCAAGTCCTTCCATGGCAGCTAGCCCAAGTGTGAACTTGACAGATTTTTCATCATCAGGCCTGTACGCTCGGATGACCGCCTTGGGTTCAACCATTGTAAACGAAGAGTTGGCAGATGTATCCAAACATACAGGTACCACTTTCTATTGCCAGGCACGCTTGAGTCACCCTAACGTAAGGTAGGCACAGCGAACAGCCGACGGTCGTTGTCACAGGCTGCGAATGTGTCCAGACTAATCAATTAATTGTCCAGGGCGCAAACGACATTTGGGCTCTCAGCTGAGCGACGACAAAGTTGGTGAGCATAACCTATTACACTTGTCTTCATCAATGTTCATACAGACAACGCGTAGTAAAATGGAGATTGCAGGTATGCACACCATGAGAAGCTAAGAGAAAAGAGGCAAAGAGGGCCAAAAAGAAAGAATACAGTAGTTCTACATCTATTACTTCTTCTTGGCAGCCTTCTCGGCGGACTTGGTAACTGCAAAAAAGTATAAAACATATCTTCGACACTGATATTAAAGGTCTCACCTTTACCGCCACTTTTGTCAGCTTTCTCGACAGATTTGATGACACCAACAGCCACGGTCTGTCTCATGTCACGAACGGCGAATCGACCCAGAGGTGGGTACTCGTTGTACGACTCGACACACATCGGTTTGGAAGGGACGAGTTTGACGATTGCCGCATCACCTGACTTGACAAACTTGGGTGCATTCTCAAGAGCCTTGCCAGTCCGACGATCGATCTTCTCAATCAACTCGGCAAACTTGCAGGCGATATGGGCGGTGTGGCAGTCAAGAACCGGAGCATAACCAGCACCAATCTGACCGGGGTGGTTAAGAACGATGACTTGAGCATTGAAGGAAGCCGCCTCCTTCGCGGGGTCGTTCTTGGAGTCTGAGGCGACGTTCCCCCGACGGATGTCTTTGACGGAGACGTTCCTGGAAATAAATCAGTTGAGCGATAATCGTCTACGAGATCAATGACATACTTGACGTTAAAACCGACGTTGTCACCGGGACAACCCTCAACGAGCTGCTCGTGGTGCATTTCGACAGACTTGACTTCAGTGGTCACGTTTGTAGGGGCGAATGTAACAACCATGCCAGCTTTGATGACACCGGTTTCAACACGACCAACAGGCACTGTCCCAATACCACCGATCTTGTAGACATCCTGGAGAGGGAGGCGAAGGGGTTTGTCAGAAGGACGGACAGGAGGTTCAATGGCATCAATGGCATCGAGGAGTGTCTTTCCCTTGACGACACCACTTTTGGTCTCCTTGGTCCAGCCTTTGTACCAAGAAAGGCTATTTCGACTGAGAATACCGCCACATGTCATAGTACAGCAAAGCTTACTTGCTAGACTCCTCCAGCATGTTGTCACCATGCCAGCCAGAGATCGGTACAAAGGCGACAGCCTTGGGATTGTAGCCGACCTTCTTAATGAAGGTTGAAGTTTCCTTGACGATTTCATTGAAGCGATCCTCGCTCCACTGTCGGCGGTATATCAAACCACATTCATCCGAGAAGAAAATACGACACACCTTGACACTATCCATCTTGTTTACAGCGACTATAAGTTGACGGACACCGAGAGTGAATGCCAGAAGAGCGTGTTCACGGGTCTGACCGTCCTTGGAAATACCGGCCTCGAACTCACCTGTGCCACCAGCAATGATAAGGATGGCACAGTCAGCCTGAGAGGTACCAGTGATCATGTTCTTGATAAAATCACGGTGTCCAGGGGCGTCAATGACCTGATGACCGGTGAGGATGACTTTAATAAGTGCTTGAAGAGCGAGGACATACAGTAACCATGTATTTGGGCGTCTCAAACTTCCATAGAGCGATATCAATAGTGATACCACGCTCGCGCTCGGCCTTCAGCTTGTCGAGCACCCAAGCTAGACATTTCATCAGTAATCGGCCGCATCAATCACAGCTGATCGACGCTTTACCATACTTGAAGGAGCCCTTTCCGAGCTCAGCAGCTTCCTTCTCAAACTTTTCGATGGTACGCTTGTCAATACCACCGCACTTGTAGATCAAGTGACCAGTGGTGGTGGATTTTCCGGAATCGACGTGACCAATGACTATGATGACTCGATCGATAGGGCTATCTATGAAGGGGGTTCAACCTACCAACGACGTTAACGTGGATTTTTTCCTTTCCCATTTTGATGAGTTTCTACATGTAAACGTTCAGGAGGAAGATACAGAGATGGGAATCACGAAGATCAGTAGAATCAGGCAACAAGGACGAGGACGAAGACAATAATCGTACAACGAAAGAGGAGGAGGATAAAAGAAATTGATAAGATGATACTCACTTAAGTGTACAGAAAAAAAAGAAAAAAAGTGAAGGAGGGAGAGGACGTGGTGGTACGAAAGGAAGAAAGAATTGGCAGGTGTTTGCTGATAGTTATACCTTTCCGCTCCGAAAATTTTTATCGATTCTGCATCGATGTGATTCGATGCCGCTGATTAACTGAGATGCCGCAACTCCGCCCATCACCGGCACGCTGAATTGAAACTCCGCGCAAGCCACAACCTGCACACATAGTGAGACACTAAATCTACTTTGACTGATACATATAAATCTCACAATAACTAACAAGACACTTTGTCGCGATCATTGCTTGACATGAGATGGCCACTGATAGATAGAAACATCGCGTGTACGCCAGATCCACGGCTGCATACTATAACAAGGCTTAATCACGTTCGATGATCGGATGCTCCTGACCTTCAATGCCTTGATCCTCTCAATCAGGTTATACGGGCAGGGAATGCGCTCGGCTGTGGGGCAATATGTAGGCGACTGCCGTAGGGCTTCCTCATTCCCCATCCATCGCGACCGCTCAGGAAACGACACCGGAGAATTCCCTCAAATGTCGGTCTTGCATCGACTTCCACCTGTAAACACGCCGTAACGAGTGCTGCGGCATCCCCGAGGGCACCCCCTCCGTCCCTCTCCTCCCCTTCGAATGCCTTGTCATCGCCACACCGTTCATCCAAGGCGATCGAAGCATTCGCAAATGGGGATTTCAAGCCATCTTGTGCTTCCGCCGCAGTTAGAAATGGACATTCTCCGACTAGGAGAACGTAGGCCACCACCCCGAACGCCCAGACATCCTGTTCTTTCCCGTAATATCGCTCGCCTCGTAGGATTTCTGGTCCAGCATAATCCAGGCTTGCCAGACAAGTTCATGTTAAGCAAAAGATGGTCGAGGAAGCAAGGAACTTACGTCCCGCTAAATGTATCCCAACCGGAGTTCCTAATCAGCCCTGAACTACCAAAATCTATTAGAACGCATAGGCCATCTGGGCCAAGGACTACGTTCTCGTCTTTCACGTCACGGTGAACTGCACAGATCTATTAGTTGTCCGTTTTCATGGTATCTATGCAGCACCTACCGATTCCGCGGTCGTGTAGAAAACAGAGGGCATCAGCGAGCTGACCAAGGTAGCTGCGGATGGAGGCGGGCGGGAGCCCCGCTGGGTATGCTTCTACCAAATCAAAAAGATCTGTCGGCGGTCGTGGTGTATTGGGAAGATGCTCAGGGGATGTCGACGGAAGGACGAGATAGTAGTAATGGTTATCTTCGAAGAAGTCTAGTAGAGGGCAGATATTCGGGTGTCCCTGGACTACTTTGCCCTCCTCCCAGTTAAAATCGGCTTTGAGGGCACATAAAGACGATATTGAGCGACGATGCCGTCTCGGATCCCATGGACGAGAAAGAGGAAGAGTGAATGAAGTGGCAGATATGAGAGACATGACATAAATCTCTATAGGTATCGTTCCATATTCATGGTGTCGTTTCCAGCAATCGGCAAGAATACGCGACTTGATTATCTGCTTGATGACCAGTGGTGGCTACCACACGATGAGGGATGGTGTCTGGGGTGCAAAATAACGAGATTCTTACCCCGAGGGTGCCATCCGATTTATATTCCCGAGCTCTTTTGACCAAGCCATATGCGCCTCGACCAATTTCTTTCTCGATAAAAAAATCCGAGATCTTTTTTGTATCTGGAAGCATATGTCCATCGGAGGTTGGGGTTGGTGCCCTGGTGCTGACAACAGACGATAGCACATTTCCAGCACTACCAGATCGACGGAGAATCTGTGGCATGATTGGGGTGGGTGAAGGAGGCTCAATCGTAGCGATTGAGATACGACCAGCAATTAAAGAGACGCGCTGTTGGGAAGACCGCCGACGGGGACGTGAAAGAGTCGGAGAACGTGTTAACGGCGGGCGATTAAGTTCCGATGTCGACTGAAGAGTGACAAGTGGTTGCAAGCTTTCCGATGGGGAATATGGACGTATACGAAGAGGTGAGCCGCAGATTGGTGAGTCTGTCAGCTGCGACGAGGGCTGGATGTCAGGTTCTGGGCCAAAATATAGCGACTTGCGTGGAGAGGCGGCAACCACGGATATTGGAGAGGGACGTCGGGATGCAGTGGGAGGCTTTGTAGGCGTGAGCTTTGGGAGATCAGGAATGGATAGCTGGGTTTTTTTGTCGGAAAAAGAACTAGCGGAAGGTGAAGAAGTTGCAGCCTGATGATGATCATTGGAGTTCCAGTCAAAGCCGCGTCCAATGTAGGTGACACCCCAGCTGTTGCCTGCACTGGCTGTCCTGGAGAGCAGGGGCGGGGCGGGAGCAAGCCAATCATCATCGTCGAGAAAGTGATCGAGAACGGACTCTGCGAGCATCAATGGCGTGAGGATAGTCTGAGAGTGGGGGCCGGCGAACGTGCGAACAAAGCCTTTAGGGAAAGAGAGTTAATGATCAATAGTTTTATGAGCGCGTCGTCAGCGGATGACTGGATAGGCTAAATATTAAGGCGGACTTCGCACGGTGCCACAGCGAACGGGGTTGGTAAACTAACTCAACCAAGCCTGCTTTTTCAGTAAAGGTTACCAGTAGCCCGCTGTGATGATACTCTTGGAGAACAGACGAGCACAAGCGTTGGCTCGGCCGAAGTTCTCGCTTGCATGAGCCAATTCAGTCTGATAGCTGCCACTGTGTTGACATGTGTTTGTCCCGTCCTCACATTGGCTAGTTGTCATTGTCGTGCCCATCCAGATCGACCTCCTCCGTCTCAGAAATCGTGAGTATGTTTCCTAGAATTTCATGACGAGCACGACATGTTTCCAGAGTCTCGAGTTCTGGAAAGAGATGCTTGGGGTGGATGCATGGTTGGTCGCACGGATGACCCCACTTGTGAACACACCCAAACGTGACCCTATGCTCACACATCCCTCCAGCTCGCCATGGCCGCCAAGATCCCCATCGTCAAGAAGCGCACCAAGTCATTCAAGTCCGTGGACTCCTCATCACTTTCTTGCAGTCTCTGATACCCACATACAGACGTCATCAGTCCGACCGCTACCACAGTGTCAAAGAGGCATGGCGAAAACCAAAGGGTATTGACAACAGAGTGAGGCGTCGTTTCAAGGGGCAGCTTCCAATGCCTAAGATCGGTTATGGGAGCAACAAAAAGGTAACAGACTGTTCTCTAAAATCGAGGTTGAGCTGCATCGTCTGCCTACAGACCCGTCACCTGCTTCCTAATGGCCTCAAAAAGTTCCTTGTCGGCAATGTCAAAGAAGTGGATATCCTTCTTATGCACAACAAAAGTTACGCTGCGGAGATCGCACACAATGTCAGCAGCCGGAACCGTACTCTTATCCTCGAGCGGTATGTTATTTCTTGGAACACTATCGATTACTTGCTGACGCCTTTCCACACAAGGGCCAAGGCGCTTGGTGTCAAGGTGACAAACTCTGCTGCACGGCTGCGGTCAGAGGAGTAGGTTGTCGTCATGTCTTAATTTGTTACATTGTATACATTCCATATACTGGATTGCCAAGTGTGAACATGCTCCCAGTAACATACATTATGATTCTGTTCTGAGTTGCTCAACGTCGTCCTTGAAGCGCATTGAACATCCTTCCTAATGCAGTCTACTCTCGTACACTTCTTCCGCAGACGTGTACGTCCATCATCATCGCAGGAGAATAATATGAGTAACTCAAGGCAAGTGCCCCTCAGTCCAACAGCCTATCTAGTGACTCCAGTCCCTGTGCAGACCTGCGGAGCACGCCGGATCCTGGTACGAGAGCGATGGTAGATCTCGTGCAACACTTGCACTCTTCACGACGCGAATGATCCATCACAGCCCAGGTGCTAGGCGAGCAGTTGCGTGGATGGCTAGCAGCCGTACAATCAACGGACGATTTCGTACCTCCTATCGTGGGTTGCAAGGCGATCATTGCTCCGTCAGTTTGCAGCACTATCTTGCCCAAACATTTGGTATCTGACTATGTGATCTCTAGGCACGCCGGTTACATGTGGTCTGGACGTGCTGCTGCTTGGGCATATAAGTGTATCGATACGAGAGGAATGTGAGTCTCGTCGAGCTTGAGTGACATTTATCTCATTTGTATCACTCAAGAAAGCGGGTCTTCATTCTCGGGCCTGCGCATCATGTCCATCTCACTCGCTGTGACGTTTCTAGCTGCGATTATTATGACACGCCATTGGGAAAGCTACGCCTCGACAAGGATAGTAAGTCATTTGGGAGAAATTTTGTGGATAGAGCAGATCCGTGACCGCTTCCATAGCTATAGGAGACCTGAAGGACACGGGCAAGTTTGGAACCATGTCCATGGATACGGACACGAATGAACATAGTATCGAGATGCATCTTCCATATGTGTACCAGACGTTCAAAGAGTCAGTTTTCCACCCCACTCCTTTATCCCACTAACGGGTTATTGTGCTAGCTCTGATATCACAGTGGTGCCAATCTTGGTCGGTTCTATCAATCAGTCCCAACAGAAAGCCTATGGAAGTATTCTCGCGCCTTATTTCGCTGATCCCGAAAATTTCTTCGTAATTTCAAGCGATTTCTGTCATTGGTGAGTTGTTCTGACTGCAGCGACTCTCCTAATCAATTATCCGTAGGGGTAGATCATACGGATACACCTTCTACTATCCAGAGCCGCTTCCTAACGATGTACCCGGTATTTACCTCAAGAGCAATGGTGGTCACCAGAATTTGTCTCAGAGACCGATTCATGTTTCAATATGTGATCTAGATCACGAAGCTATGGACATCTTGTCCATATCCCCATCATCTGAAGTGGACTCCCCTGCTGCGGACTCGCACGTGAAGTTCTTGGAGTACTTAGATAGGACGGGCAACACCATTTGTGGGAGGAAACCGATTGGTGTGCTTCTTGGCATGCTATCAGAAATCGAGAAGGAAGGACGGAAAGCAAAGCTGCAGTTCGTACGATACGAACAGAGCAGCAAGTGTACGAGTGTTTCAAACTCGAGTGTAAGCTACGCAAGCGCATACATCTCCCTTGCGTAGAGATATTTAAGGGTAGTCATGGATGCAACTAGAATATGAACGATATTTGCAGACGGTGTGATGCTCATATTGAAAGTGCAAACCATTATCTCATTGCTCTAAAATCATAACATGCTGGCGTAGATCTGTGGCCCGAATATGTCGTCTACCTCCCCTTCTGTGCCTGGCACTCCGACATCGTGGGTAACCTAACCGCGGTTGTTGACAAAATTCTCTCCAAAGTTTTAGATGAAGACACACCTCGTCAGTGATAGCGTCGGTCACAATGTCTTCGAACCCCCAATCCCTCAGGGACCCCTGATTGGTCAAGTGGGCAGAGGAGGCCAGCGACACTGCTTCCCATTGAGCATCTCCATGCCCAGGATCACGCTTGCGAGAAAACTGAGAAAGCGTGCAGCACCCGACCCGAAGTGGCAACGCCGGTTGCGCAACAAGGTATCGGCACATGGCGATGATCGGTGCTGCATGGGAGAAAAGCAAGACGTGCTTGTGATGACACATGTCCGATCGCGTGTCGATCTGGTGGACAAGGTGTTTGACAAAGTCAGCCATCCGGGCGTGGATGCCCGCCAGGTTCTCTCCCGTGCGAGGTGGGAGCCAGATCGAGCTCCAGCAAGGATCGATTTCCACCGCATTCCAGGATGGACTGATCTCGGGTAGCATCGCCCGCAATTCGATGGCACTCTTGGGCCGAGGAAACAGGCCTGTGCCCGGGGCAACAGGGGAATACCATTCTGATAATCCTGCACGCGTATATTAGGAGTTAGAGCACGGCAGCGACGGTAGTCAGACCATGCTCAATATAGATTGGTAGAGACAAGCGTTCTGCAACGGGCTTGGAAGTTTGAAGGCAACGGTCTGGAGAGGTATGGTCACTTGGAACAGATGATATGATAAGAATCGGTTGCTTACAATACGGGGAACTGAAGATTGCAGTTGGCCGCTTATCCTCTGGGAGCACTTCTAGGTATGATGCCAACTCTGCGGCTTGAGCCTGTGATGTGACACGCCGGATTAACCTCGCAGATCGGAAATCGACCCTCTTACTTCTCCGTGTGCTGCTAGAGGGGGATCTCTGGCGAGACCTGTTGGGCTCGTCCTGTGTCGTAACTCAAAACATGGGTTGTGAGATACCTCGTAGTACTGACCAATTTGAAGACACCCAGTTGGCTCTGAAGCCTGCAGGACGCTCAGAACTTCGCAGAACAATTAGGTTGGAAACTTACCATGCCTAACGATATAAATCGTCTCTATCATGGAAAAAAATTCGCTGACAGCAGGATTTGAACCTACGCGGGCAATGCCCAAGTGATGATTGTAAATTCAAATCACTCGCCTTAACGACTCGGCCATATCAGCTCGTAAAATTGTGGTGATGATTACCACATGGTGTGTTTCAAAGAACTCTCCACGTGCTACCTTTGTCGAGAATCCCCTCATCCATCCCGCGCATTCCACAATAATTACTGGCCGTTCCTTTATCTTTTTTTCTCTACTTATTGGCTGCCTGGGAGCAGCACCGGAAATTCATGGATTCGCTCATCCCTTTCACGACATCGGGATCCCTGGTAGATTGCGTGGACAGTACGTCTGCCGAGTCATTCACCCCAGCCAACACCCTGAGCCATATTTCTGTCTGGTTTGTGATACGCCGGCTTAGGAAAGATGCTGGTGGTCCTCAGAGACGGTCGAAAGTTGCATGGTGTATTGCGCTCCTACGATCAATTTGGTGCGTTGGCAATGCATGTCTGGTGATTAATGGTACTCATGACGGATTGCCATAGCAAATCTTGTGCTTGAAGATACCGTTGAACGAATATACCATGGTAACGCATTTGCGGAGCACTGGCATGGTCTCTTCCTCATTCGGGGGGAAAATGTGGTATTATTGGGTGAAATCGTACGGCTGCCGGTACGCGTGCTCTCGTATGGTCTGCTGATTGTTCTGTCTACACAGGATCTCGATCAAGAGGACGATGTTCCATTACGACAAGTCGATTATCAATTTCTAGATCCATATCATAAAAATGACATTGCCAAGAAGAAAACTCGCGAGGATTTCAAGGCCAAGGTTTTGTATGAGCAGAAGGGGTTCTGCAAAGAGGGTGGAGAGGGAGATGGATATTGACGAGAACATGGTTGCAGCATTACTACTAGTCTCTCTCGAGTTGGTATTGTCAAAAGGAAACTGGGATGGCTACAATCTAGTATATCACTGTCCTGTGGTATAGTGCTCACAAATACACAGCTACGATGACCGCTTCTTCCCACTTTCTGGATCATCTAACCCATTAAGCTGGACTTCGGGGTGTGGAGGTTGGATGGACCTTGCAAGGTGCCGGTTGCTTGGGGATAGAGTATGTCCTCGATGCTTTTGCGTATCTCGCGCTCGCGCGTCGTAAGTCTGAGCAGAATCCCTTCCTTTGTTTCCTTGTCGAACGAGACTTCAGCAGCACGGAGTTTCTGCCAACTTGAAAACCCGTCAAACAGTTGAAGATGGACCAGACGACGGCTTACCCTGCATGACGCTCGCACTTCTTCTTGCCAGTACACCACCACTCCTCATGTACGGTGTCTGCAGTCTCGAGCGGCATAGCATCCTGCTCCGACTCCATCTTGATTCGCGCATCCTCATAGCTTTCTAGCACTTCCGGACCAAAGTCCGCCCATTCCTCTTCACCGAAGCAGAGTCTTTGATCCCATCCACACACATCCACTTTTCCTGCTCTCTCAGAAGCAAGTTCGACTACCTTCTCGCGCCACATTACCATATCCAATTCGCGTTTCATGAGTTCGCGCTCCTTAACCAACTCCTCGAGGCGTGCGTTCAGGCGAGCTCCCTCGCGTTCGGCCCTCCGCTTCGCTGCAGAGTCTAGGGGCTTTGGTGCCGAATTGTTGCTGTCAACGTCCATCGCTCTAGGAGGACTTGGCCCATCCATCTTTGCGGAAACTACCACACCTTCTCGTTTCGTGGCGTTCTTGACACTGTCCCACAACATATCGCGCGCACCGCCAGATTTCTCCCATTGCGCGATGTGTGCCTGCATGTACTTTATCCCGCAGTCATCAGAGCAATATTTCGAGAATGCACCGCGCGAAGGCTTGTGGCAGGCTTCAGGTGACACAGGATTTTCGTGTTGAAGTCCAAAAAGGCATCGCCGCTTCCACGTCGTCCGCAGGTGTGGATGTTCTGTGTGCACAAGTTCAACGGATTACTGGGAGCATACAAAACCGCGAATACTCACGTTGAATGCACGGAGGACATACGAACTGGTCAACAAGATCTATTTCTAGATCCTGCATGTTAACACATAGCGTGTGGAACCATTCATCACAACTATCAGTTGTTGTTTTAGTCGTGTAGGAACATATGTAATGTATACCAATACTTGCCGATCACACGCAATCATCATTCGGTCTTCATCATACCGAGTTTTGCATACACAATAGAGTTTGTCGTCCTCTTTGTCACTGTTGTCTATGTCTGGTTCTGGCACAACATCATCCACTGTGGCTGGAATGACAGAGGTAGAACGCGACCGGGCGTTAACGTTCACCGTGCCTTTAAGAGTGCTACCTTTCGAAAAGGAATCTACGACATTGGATTTGGCTTTAGGTTTAGGAGCAGGCTTGGCTCGTGGTTTTGGAGGCTGTTTTGGTTTAGCGGTAGGCTGATCAGAGACAGCAAGGCCTGAGGCTGGTCCATCGCAAGCGGAGATGTGATGTACGCACCTTTGATGTCGCATCCTTTTTCTTTTTGCTTGCAGTCGCCGCGCCAGTTGCTGGGGCAGTCTTGTCCTTTTCGGCTTTCTTACTCCGCGCTGCCGGTGGAGGCATGGATGCTCGGTCTTTTTCCTCGTCTGTCATAAGTGGAGGTCCTTTGAGTACGAGGTGAGAAGACAGTGCCAGTGACGGGCCATCGGAGGCTTCGTTTGATCCTTGTCTGGCACCTACGGTACCCACAGTAGTCGGTAGGAGTGATCTCGACTCGGCCCGCATTTTCGACGATGTAGGAACAGGGTGATCTTCGACGAGACTCAATAGTTCTTCTTCTACATCCATCATGATTTGCTCAGAAGTTGGTAATTCTCGTTCAGAGGCATTCTCTGGTTCGAGAGATCTACGAGGTGTTTCTGGCTGGACAAAGGCAGAAATGAGTACGTCTGCAGGAGACACGCTGCGCTCGTCTTTAACGGGCGAGGGTACGGAGAGGGGCTGTTGCGAGGGGCTTCTACTTGTGCTTGGCAAAATGGTGGCAAGAGACACTGACATTCCAGGCTCCTTGGATGGAATGGGTTGGGTAACGTGTGGAGATGGCGGCTGTTGAAGGAGTGGGCTGACCACGGGAATGTCGTCCACAGGCCCCGGCATCTGGTTTGCTTTACCTAATGATGGCTCAGCAATGATCGGGTCAGAAGACGCGAGCAGGGCACTGGTGCTTGCGTCTATCCGTATATCGGAAGGTTTTGGCTCATGTTTAGCTTCAAGATTCTCGGGGTGAGAATCGAGGGCCGGTGCACGCAAAGTCGAGGAGTCTTGAGGTAACGTTTGCAAAACGTTTGCTTGGTGTGCGGGCGACCGGGGCTGCGGCGATAACGGTGGATCATAGCTATTTACGTCGGTGTATGCTGACGAGTGAAACGCTGAACGCTCTGATACTGGGGCAGGATGTAGCTGCGGTTCCTTGCTGGTGGATAATAGAGGTATGGGCACTAGAGAAATAGCAGTGAGACAGAGTAAATAAGGGGCAGAGAGCACACACCATTTTCCGCGAGATCCTGCTGTAGCTCTGCTCTCCAGTCTTCCCTGACTGGTTGCTGACCACGCCCCTCCGCGGAGTTTACGATGCTAAGCGAGTGTACAGGTGAGATGCGTTGAGATGTCCCACGAACCGTTGGTTGGTCTTCCCAAACGCGGATTGGGTGGGAAGAAGGCTGACCAGCTTGTACGCCCGTGTATTTGCTGTTGTCTGTGGTGGCGTTCAAGGGCAAATAAGGACGCGATCGCGGATGGTCTCGGAGCAAGACACTCTCCTGACCCTCTGCCTGATAGAGGGGCGAATCTGATTGATATGTATCATTACCCGGAGAAAACGCCCGGGCCGAGAGGGGAGACAACTTTGGCAACTCGTGCCTGGGGTGTTCGAGACGCGAGTCGGAGAGGAGGCGTTCTACGGACATGTCACGTCCTGGAGTATGGTAGTTTGATAAATCGAGTCTCGAGACGTCTCTCAAGGAAGAGGCGTCGTTGGAAAGTACTTCGATACCACCCGCCATCTTTGGACCATGGCCGTATCGGGGGGACATGATGCCTGATTCTGCGAATGGGGATATGAAAGAGATTGGAGATGAAAGTCGTTGGGAGCGGAGAGGTTTGGGAGAATGGTGGAGAGGAGAATTGTCGCGAGGAGATGGGTGGGAGGGGAGATGTGTTTGTTGGTATGGAGATGTGTGTTGGAGCGTGATGGAGCGTGAATCGTTGGTAAACAAGGGAGGGGGTGCGGGACGACTGGGAGTGAGATCGAAGGGTTGCCGTCGCAGGGCCGGGTAATTGTTAATTGGGCTAGCCGATGAGTGGTGACGGATGCTTGGAGACGAGAGTTGGGAGAACCTGGGATCGGGAGAAGGGGAGCGAGGCGGAGAGTCGCGGGCGCGTTTGTGGGGCGAAGGGTAAGACGCGGGTGGATAGGTGTAGTGGGCATGGTGGTTGTCTTGGGGAGAGAAACGGGGAGAGTCTCTGTCTGAGAGGGCGGTGATTCTTCGACGCTCCTCTGCAGCGACGTGGACGAGCGCGTCGAGGCCAAAGGGGGGGCGAGGGGGGCCACGGGTGGTGGGGGGGCTGTTGAGGATGGACTGGATGGATGTGGGGAGTGAATCTGGGTGGAGGAGGGCGTCGATGGAGCGGGGGTGTCTGGGCGGAGGGTCGTTGGGCGGGGAGGGGTCGCGGAGGAGGGAGGAAATGTCCATGCGCCGTGGGGACATGAGAGTAGGAAACAGAGTTGGTATGTTTAACGAATTACAGTGAATGTACAACGAGACATTGCGATGCGATCCACAAGAAAAGACCTTCCAAACAGTCCCCCCAACGGAGACACCGCACCCAAGTCCCATCACGTCGCTCTCCAGCCGTCCAACGGTCTCAGTGACCCTGACCTGCCCCGTCCTGCGAGAGGAGGACTGGTCGTCGATGAGATGCTTTTCTGCGGGCTATAATAGGTTAGGTGAGCGACGGGGACGAGGAGGAGATGCTCACCTGTTGCTATGAGGGGTGTCGGGGGGACATGCTAGTTTTGTGGCAAGAACTGTACAGGTGGCTGAGTCGGACCCCGATCAGAGTCTGAAACTCCAATAACCAACTTGCTCGTCTCCACCATGTCGGTGGCCCATCGCAACTCGTTCGCCGTCCTCGAAGGTGTGTCTCTCCCCCGCTTTATCACATCCCCCTCACGTCCCCTCCTCACACAGAGGACGACAATCGTCCCTCCTCTCCGCACCCCCCACCCCCACCCCCCTCCTCACAACCACCCGCACCCCAAAAGCGATCCAAAGGCGGCCCTGCTGCCCGCGGTGGCAAATACTACAGCCGTGGGGGTGCACGCCAAAACACCGACCGCGATCCCCCCTCATCTGAGGATCCCCCTCCCGCATCAGACACCAAGCAGAGACGCTGTCCGTCCTTTCTCTTCCATCCCTTCACCCTCTCACCCTCCTCACGCAGTCGATGGCGAACGCAGAGAGTCCCGTGGCAGAGGCCGCGGCGCACCTCGCGGCAGAGGTCGCACCTTTGATAGGCACAGCGCCACTGGAAAGGTGTACGTTTCTTCCCATCTCCCCCCTCTCCCCCTGATCTCCTCTTCAGCGATACAGAGAAGAAGATACACAATGGTTGGGGCGGCGATGACGCCAATGCTGAATTAAAGGCGGAACAAGCCGCTACAATCGACGCCGCAGCAGAATCAGGCGGCTTGAATGACTGGTCAGCACCCACAGATGCCCCTGCCAATGATTGGGCAGCTCCAGCAGATACCTCTGCAAACGATTGGGCAGCACCCGCAGATACCTCTGCAAGCGGTTGGGATGCTCCCTCTCAGCAGCCTGCTCCCGAGCACTCCCCCGATGCAGCCAAACCAGACAGTGCGCGCAGAAAAGACAGAGAACCCGAAGAGGAGGACAACACCCTTACTCTCGACCAGTATCTTGCTCAGCAGAAAGAAAAGGATTCCCTCGTTCCAAAACTCGAGACGCGCAAGGCCAATGAAGGTGCCGACGCTCTCTGGGATGGCGCTACCCGCCTGGAAAAGGGCCAAGGCGAATCCTACTTCTCTGGAAAGGTACCCTCTCGTCCCTTCCTTTTTGTTTCTCTCCTGACCCCTCCTTAGTCAAAGTCTGTTCCAAAGGCACGCGGAGATAAAAAAGAAAAGGTTTTCCTCGAGATTGATGTTCATTTCGACCGTCCACGTGGCGGTCGTGGACGAGGCAGTGACAGAGGTGATGGTAGAGGCCGTGGCAGTCGTGGACGTGGCAGCAGGGGACGTGGTTTCGCAAACGGCGCCATGACCGACTCTACCGATGTCAATGTCAATGATCAGAACGCCTTCCCTTCTCTTTCGTAGGAGGCAATCAGATAATCCTCGATGAGTGCTCCATTTGCTTCATTCCGGCATGTTACAGATTCCTGTTGTGTGTTGGCATCGACTGACTGGAATCAAACGTTGGTGTTTCTTTTCTGTTATGTTGTATGAAAGCGATAAAATCTCTATCGCTTGCATGTGTACATCATGTCCGTATGTACATATCTCACTGTTGAAATTTTCCTGGGCGGCAATCTCAAATCTTCCATGTGTGTGCAGAGCAACTTGACCAGCCCCATTCTAGTCTTGCAAACCACCCGCTCGCTGCGAACTTCCTCTGTGCATCCGCTGGCACTCTACCCGCCGTGGACTGGCTCACATTTTCTCGCAGTAGTTGTGTTTGTCACGTCTTTGAATAACATCTACGGCCTCGACTCGTTTCCAAAGTACTCCCACTGACCCGCTGGTGGCTTTTCCTCCAGTGCCTCCCAGCTGTGCTGCAATCAGCCCTATGTCACTCCCGAACACTGATCACTTACCCTTTCCACTCCAACATGTTCTGAACGAGTTTCAGCTCGTCCTTTGCAATGTCCAGAGACTCTTCAATCTGTCCCTCATCCAGTTGCTTCTCCACCGTAGCTATGTCTCCATTTGCACCCTGCAC
Organism: Phylloporus rhodoxanthus; assembly: GCA_038091195.1. Taxonomy (NCBI): domain Eukaryota; kingdom Fungi; phylum Basidiomycota; class Agaricomycetes; order Boletales; family Boletaceae; genus Phylloporus; species Phylloporus rhodoxanthus. The sequence continues at coordinate 359 of JBBPNZ010000477.1, read as the reverse complement.
TATGTTGAGTTTGTGTTTTGTAAGGGCCTCGACACCCTGTCTGTAGACAGACGTCGATGGTATTGAAGGAAGCAATGAGAGTGTGGATTGGTATGTTTCCGTGAGTTCTGGCAGCGGATTCGGGTGAACTGCGAGACCAGTAATCCCCGTCGTCTTCTTGACGACTTGTTGTAGCAAAGGACGCGTGAATCTAAACATGATGGTGGCTGAGAACTATTAAACACTCTCACCCATGGCTGCTCTTGCACTTTATCAGACCCGTCTGCCATGGCTAACCCTCCCCGCATTTCTCCTGCAAGAGACACCGTTCAAGCTAGCGCTGCCTGTGCTCCAGCCTCTCCTCGACCTCCTTCCCCCAA
>JBBPNZ010000476.1:0-19116 GCA_038091195.1 Phylloporus rhodoxanthus | reverse complement strand
ACACTTAGCATTGATGCCAACCACAGCTGCTAGCTTTGGCTGTGATGCACATTCAAATGACACTCAGTGTTGATGCCAACCACAGCTGCTAGCATAGTCTGCAATGAGGTCTGGAAGGCCTCTTCACTGATGAAAACCTCACCTGGATTTTGCAAGATGCAATGGACCATAGGGCTGGTATATTCTGCCAGAGGTTGCCCTTTGATGAGGGTGGTAGAGATCATGGCCATGGAACATGAAAGGAAATGGCAAACATGCACTGTAACTTAGGCAGTGTTCATCAGTTGAATGAGTTTCGAAAGTTCATTGGTCTTCAATGCAAGTATCTTGTGACCATTGATTACTCATGACCTTTTTGGCCTACAAATCCTTTGAAGGATGAAGTCCAGATCCATCCATCCTGGTCTGCAATCTATAGTTTGCAAGCCAAAGAAACCAAGCCACCTATTCTTGGTGCTGGGTTGTGTCTGGGATATACTATCTTCCATGTGATGCGATTTGCCTGACACACAAAGACTGATTCCCAATTGTGAATATTACTATGGCATCCATATCTTTTTCCTTGTGTACTTGACATTTCCTCTGATACCTACACAAATGGTTCCTATGGAGGAATGCTCACCAAGCTCCTATTTTGCCTCCTGCTCACTCTCCTGGCTTAATCTACATATGCCCACTTTCTGTTTATGACACTCAATTTTATGCATTCTTGCATCACCTCTCAATCAATGAATACACTCACATATTACAATTTCCAGAAGCCAATTGACACTACAAACAACAGTCACAAGTAAGACCTGTATAGAAAGCATATATTAGTACTGCTGCAGCTCCAGCTATGTGCTGACTTTAGCTGAAGCCAGTCACCCAGCTAGTTGGCAGCTTTGTTAACTGGTTAGTCCATTGCACCTGGCTTGGCTATTTTTAAATAGCCACAGCTAGCAGCTAGCAGCTGGCTAGTTACATGGCATGGTTTCTGATAACATATGTACATACATACATATTGTATAAGTAATAATACTACAGTAATGTTAGTAGTGAGTCCTGAAGCTGGGGAGTGGAGTGATGAAGCAGCAAACTTTGATTGCCTGCTGGATTGTGTGTTGAGGGCTCATGAGGTCTTAGAATGTTACAATTTGCCCCTATTTCTTTTCTTTTCTTTTGGACTTATCTTTTCTTTTCACATAATTACTCATCATCATTGACTCATCATCCAACCCATTGGACTTCCCCATCACTTCTTTGTAATCATGCTTACTTCCCTCATTGTTTCATGTGATTCCATCGCATTCTCTTTGTCATTGTCACTTACTGTACTTGATTCTTCACCTGCCCTGAACCATAGTAGCTTAGGTATATAAGACCGCCGTCTTCCTGTACTCTCCCTAAGCTAGGTCTTACCTTTGTACTATGCATTTGTCTATACAGATTCCTTTCTTCCTCCTTGTTCTTGCAAGTCTCCACCTGTACTCTGAACAGGCAGTTCACTGTCAAAGAAAACCCCTATTGACTCCTTGTCCCTTTTGCTCTAAGAAGCCCCTACAAGCCCCTTCGTCAACTCTTGTCAGATGAACCCTTGACCCTATACACTAGGGATCCTCGTTGTACATGAGAAGCCCTCACCATACTCTTTGTCTATGTCACAGAGGTCACGTGTACGCCCTACCTGGGACTACACATAACAAAAGACCTAGCTTCACTTTCACAGATACTGCCATTGTACTACCACAACCATTTCCCACTTACCTTTGTCCTTGTCCTCCTGTTGGGGACTTTGCCCATGGAATTCTGACTCTAAACCAGAAGAATCTCCTTCTGACTCTGAAAGCCACCACACCACATCCACCGACATCTTCAACCAAAACATCAACATCTCCACCAAAGAAGACACTACCCAGCTCTCTTACAAACTCTCTGACCTATAGTAACTGTTGAACAACCCCTCTGACCTTTCATCTTAGCTGACCTCCCACCAACTCCCCTGCCCATCCACAACATCCTAGTGTCCTACATGTCTTCTACTCCTAAAACCACTGAACTCCACCTTGGAATCCCCAAATCCTTTGATAGCTCCTATAACAAATCTATGCAATGGATTAACACCATCCTCACCTATCTAAAGGTGAATGAAGGGGTCTATACCAACAACACAAAGAAGGTTACCTTTGCACTCTCTTATATGACCAAGGGTTCTGCACTTGTGTGGGCCAACACTTTCCAACAGAAAGCCATCTCTGGCTTGACTGTTAACTTTGGGACAATTGACAACTTCGTCAAGCTGTTCAACAAAACCTTCCTTCATCAGGAAACTGTTGGGAATGCCATTGCATGGCTCTCCACCTTCTGCATGACCAGAAAGAGCAAAACTGCCCCTTGGAACCCCTCTTTTTCCTTGTGCATTGCTGAATTTCAGAGCAAAGCTGCCCTTGCCTCCATTACCAATGACAACGTCCTCATTGGTTACTTCTCTGCTGCCATCCCCTCCACCCTTATGCAACAAATTGTCTCCATGGACACCATTCCCTCCACTGCTGTGTCCTGATTTGAAAAAGCCATCCATTTCCAGAACTATGTAATGGGACTGCGCTGATGAAATCATTCAAAGGAATGCCCACCCTGCATATCAAACATTCCATTCCTTCTGCTCTCCCACTACCTCTGCCATGACTCCAATGCCATGAACATTGATGCTATTTGTGTCTGCAAGATGACTACTGAGGAACAGAAATGTTGTCTCACCAACAACCTTTGCTTCCATTGCAGGAAAGGGGGTCACATGAGCAATGACTGCCCCATGTTTGCTGCCCCAGCAAAACCTAAGGTGCACCAAGTCAAGAAAACTCAAGACATCCCCAAGCTCAAAGAGATAGAGGGTGACGATAAAGAAGAACCTGAAGGAGTAGCTAGAGTCTCCTTCACCCCTACCCTGGATTTTTGAACTGGAGTACCCCATCTATGCAGAGTACTCCTCCTGTAATGTGTGCCCCTGTACTAGTATCCTCATCTCCTAAATCTATGAGAATCCCTCTTCAATTGGTCACCCCCTTGCACACATTAAAAGTTGTAGACACTCATGCCCTTGTTGACTCTGGCACTGACATCTCCTGCATTAACTGGCAATTCACCAGGAAACATCATCACCCCCTCAACAAACTTGCTGTCCTCATCCACATTTGAAATGTGGATAGCACTGCCAACAAAAACAGAGAAATCCATTACACTTGTATCATGTGTTACGCATAGCGTACACAATGGGTTCCACTCCTAAACCGGTTACCTCAAGTGATACTCACAAAGAGACCAACTCAAGAGGAACGAAGGAGGACGAAGGATCGCTTAGGGGTTTCCTAGAGCGAGATGAGGACGACAAGGGGTGAAGGTTGTTCAGGGGCTTCCTGGGATGAAACTAGGACAAGGTTCGGTCAAGGGGTTTCCTTGAATGAGACGAGGACTAAGAGTTCGACTTTTGGAAAGTCACGAGAATGGACTTGAATGTATGCTAGTATTGCGCAGATCAAGACTAAAGTACATGAGGTTCAAGCAAGGTATTTATACATGTCTACCCTGCGCACGGACCAAGAGATCAGGAAAGGAAATAAGAATGAGAAAGGAAATAGAACAACGAAGAACGTTAAGGAACATGGGCAAAGTCAACCGTTGTGAGAGAGAATGGTGTTTGGAAGAATAGAAGAGGAAGAAGTCTCACACGATAGTCGGATCAAGGTAAACGAGATGGGTCCAGTGATTAGAAGGAAGGCGGAATGATGATAACGATGATCACCTAGCCAATTGTCATAGTGAGAGGAGAAAAGGAAAAGGACAAGGCGATGAAAAAGAAGATAAATCGTAACATTACCCCCTTTGTACAGTCAAGCCCCTGGCTCGATAGTCAATCCCGGTTGTTCCCAAAAGGTGATTCCTGGAAAGAGCGGTTCATCAGTTGTTGTCCTCCAAAGAAACGATGCAGGGTATGTGTGCAGATGGACATAGATCGAGGATGTGTCCTGGTTGAGTGCAAAGCCCGCAGTTATGGTGGGGGCAGTATTGGTCACGATGTCCCCAGTTACAACAGAAGTCACAGTGGATAGATAGGCAACTACGCAGAGGATGTCCGGGGGCGGAGTCATGGCAATGTGGGTGTTACGTGTAGCATACTCAATAGGTTCCGCTCCTAAACCGGTTGCCTCGAGTGATACTCACAAAGAGACCAACTCCAGAGAAACGAAGGAGGACAAGGATCGCTTAGGGGTTTCCTAGAGCGAGGGCGACGAGGGACGAAGGTCGTTCAGGGGTTTCCTGGAACGAGACAAGGACAAGGACTTCTTCAAGGGGTTTCCTTGAAGTAGGACGAGAACTGAGAGTTTGACTAAAGGGGGTCATGGGGATGGACTTGAAAGTACGCTAGTATTGCGCAGATCAAGACTGGGGAATACAAGTGATAATGGACTTGTACTTATACTAGGTAGAGTGCGAGCATGGACCAAGAAAGAACAAACAAGGAAAGAGATGATTCCCTGAAGTGGAAAGTGAAAGGGAAGTATCTGTACAAAGAAAGGGGCAGTGAACTGCGGAAAGTGAAGAGAGCATAGCTATACGACTGCGGAAGGAGGCAATGAGTATGTCCGAGATGGATCGGGCATAGGAAGAGTAATCGTGAAGTGTCAGAGATATCCAAGTTGGATCAGATGTAAACGTAAACAGAATGTGTCAACGTGTGAAGTACCAGAATAAAGTGAAGAACATAGCTAGCATCCCTCCTAAGAAGAGACGAAAGAGAATAGGAAGGAAAAATTGTAACAGTGGGCAGATGTAGTCAGGGCAGTTCTCTTGTATGTGACTGAGAGCATGACATTGAAAACACTGGGTGGACGATGTCGCGAGAGGGAGGCAGTAATGATCAGGCAAAGGGAGGACTTGCATAGGGGAGGATAAGATCCGATTGCTGTTGGGGAGAGTGATCCACTGTGGACGATTGCGAGGGATAGGGATAGCTGCAGTGAGGGGGTCTTCTTCGTCACTGTCGGTGGGGGCCCAGTCGGATTCTACTGCGGTGGGGGTGTCTGTGGGAGGAGGAGAGGAGAGACGAGAAGAGAGGGAGCGTGGAGGGGGAATCGGGATAGGAGCGAGAGTAGGGGAACGAGAGGTGAGAGTGTCGGTCGACGAGAGGTAATGGTCATGTTGGTCTTGTGGTAACATAAGGAAAATGCGGCAAAAGACAGGGTAGATGCAGTCTGGTGGCAGGGCAGAGATGTAACTACTAAAGTCTGTGTATCATAAGGCGACTAAAGAAAAATGAGAAACTTCTGAAAGGGAGAACCGTATGGCTATATCGGGTTGGGGGGAGGAGGAAAGAAGAAGAATGGTATGGGCAGTTCCATGAAAGATACAAATAAGTTCTTGCACGACCTTGTCGTGTTCGAAGAGGGGGTTTTGTTCAATAATATACATTAATGGGGGAGAGTCCAGAACAGCAGAAAATAACGCAAGTTGAGCAGGTTCGGGTAGGAAAGTCAAATAGACTTGTTGAGAATGTAGTCCAGTTGGAGATCCAGAGGGGGAAGACAAGGACGAGGACGAGACGGATGAGGAGAGAAAAGACATGGCGAGTAGGAATTGTTGGGTAAGGTCACAAGAGATACTCACAAAGAGACCGTCAATTGGAACCTTACTGTCTTAGAGGTGGTGGAGTCGCTTATAACTGTGAAGAATAGAAGCGGAGTGGCGGAGGTTGGACTCAGGTTCCCAGGTGTTTTCGGACGAGGGATAGCCTTTCCACGCGGTCAGGTACTTCCGTCGGTTGATCGGACCTTTGTGTGAGAGGATTGCTTCTACTTCGTACTCTTCTTTGTTATCTATGATGTCAGGTGGTGGAGAAGAGAAGGAGGGGCCGTAAGGTTCAGTGGAACAAAAGGGAGATAAGAGGGAGGCATGAAACACGTTGTGAACCTTCCAGGTTTTCGGGAGGCAGAGTTCATAAGTAAGTGGGGATAGTACGTGGATGATTTCAAAGGGGCCATGGCGTTTTGGTGCAAGTTTCCGTGATGGGTAGTTAAGGCAGAGGTGAGTGGCTTCTAGCCAAACCTTGTCTCCAGTCTTCCATGGGGAGAAGTGATGGGTGGTATGAGCGGCCATGATCTTTCTGGCAGATTCATGAGTGGCAAGGGCTTCTTTGTGAGCTTCGTCGAGGTTGGAGAGTCGATTTTCTAAAGCGGGGAGGAAGGTCTTGCCGAGTGAGGGATAAGAATGTGGTTCATAGCCATAGAGTAATGAAAAGGGGGACCATTTGGTGGAGCTATGTGGTGCTGAATTGTGATGGAATTCTGCAGCAGATAACGATTGCGCCCAAGCGTGGGGGTTGTTGGCACAAAAGATGTGGAGGTAAGTCTCAAGCTCTTGATTGGTTCGTTCGGTTTGTCCGTCGGATTGGGGGTGATAAGTGGTGGAGAGGCGGACATCGTACTTTAGGAGGCGAGCGAGTTCTTGTGTGAATGCAGAGGCGAATTGAGGACCTCTATTTAAGATGAGAGAGTCATGGAGGCTGAAGCGTTTGAACACGTTTGCGAAGAAAAGGGAGGCAATTCCTGCTGCGTCGATGGTTTTGGAACAAGGGATGAGAATTACCCCCTTAGTAAGGCCATGGTCGACCATGACCAAAATAGAGTCATGCCCATCAGACAGGGGGAGATCAGTGATGAGATCGCAGGACAGCTGTTTGAACGGCAGTGATGTGCTATAGGTGATGGGAGAGAGGGGTGGGATGGTGGGATGCGTGTTGACCTTGTTCTGTTGACAGACGGCGCAGCCATTGACGAAGTGCTTTACGAATGTAGAGAGATCAGGCCACCAAAAGTCGCGCTCGAGGATGACTTTTGTACAATATACGCCCATGTGTCCAGAGAGGGGGGAGGAGTGGATGGAGTGCAAGAGTGCGGATCGAGCGGGAGGGGGGATGTACATATGGCCTTTAAAGTAGAGATGGCCATTGTCAAAGTGCCAGTCGGAGAGAGACACATGAGTAAAGAGAGGGGATCCTTCGTCTAAGGCGGCGAGGGCTTTGATGACAAAGGGGTCAGATGGCATAGACGATTGGATATGACGAGCGAGTGTGGTATCAAGGGCGTTGATTATAACGGGGTCGGTAATGATAGAAGCATCGGTGTTGTCAGCAGTGGTGTCTACAGAGTCGCGGTGAGAGAGGGCATCGGCAGGGCCCATGCGAGTTCCTAGGGTGACTTGCCAAACGAGGTCGAAATCCTGCAAAAAGAGTGACCAACGGGCTTGTCTACGAGAGAGTTTGCAAGGGTCTTTAATATAAGAAAGGTTCTTGTGGTCGGTGATGATAGTGACAGGGTGGGAAGTGCCGCGTAGGTACTGTTTCCATTCGTTGAGGGCGAGGATGACCGCAAGGAGTTCACGGTCATAGATATTGTAGTTGCGTTTGGTGGGGGAGAAGGTCTTAGAGAAATAGGCGATGGGGCGGAGGTTGTGGTTAAGATTGTGTTGCATAAGAACAGCACCAGAGGCGAGGAGGAAGGCATCAGTCATGACAGAGAATGGCTCAGAGACGTTGGGGATGGCAAGGACGGGGGTGGAGCAGATAATCTTCTTAAGGTGGTCAAAAGACCGTTGTTGTAGAGGTGACCAGGTCCAGGATTCATTCTTCTGAGTGAGGAAAGTGAGTGGGGCGACGACGTCGGAGTAGTTGGGGATGAACTTGCGATAAAAGTTCGCAAAGCCTAGGAAGGAGCGTACTCTCTTGACAGAAGAGGGTGGTTTCCAGTCGGCTATGGCAGAGAGTTTCTTGGGATCCATTCGAACGAGTCCTTGACCAATGATCATTCCGAGATATTCCATAGTGGGGGTGTTGAAAGAACATTTGGAGATCTTAAGGGAGAGGCCGTGTTCGCGAAGACGGAGGAGAACTCGATGAGTTCGTTCATGGTGAAGTTCGATGGTTCTGTGAGTGTGAATACTGAGGTCGTCCATGTAAATCTTTAGCCAACATTCAAGGATCATGTCAGCAAAGATGTGGTTCATGAAGGCTTGGAAGGTGGCAGGGGGATTGCAGAAACTGAAGAACATGACGGTTGGTTCGAAGAGACTGAGAGGGGTGATGAATGTGGCTTTCCACTGATCTTCTTCTTGGATGCGGATGTTGTTGTACCCCCATTGGATGTCGAACTTGGTGAAGAAATTCGCATCTTTCATGTCGTCGATGAGCTCAGTGATGAGGGGTAGAGGGTACGCATTCCAGATGGTGTGGCTGTTGAGGTATCGGTAATCCTGGCAGGGGCGAAGGGTTCCATCCTTCTTCGGAACGAAGAAGAAAGGGGCAGCTTGTGGAGATTTGGAGGGGACGATGCGACCGGTCTTTAGGTGTTCTTCAATAAATGCACGGCAGGTCTCCTTTTCAGCAGGGTTGAGCAGATAAACCTTGGTGATCTTAGGAACAAAGGTGTCCTTGAGGTCGATGGTGTGGTCGAAGGAGTGGTGAGGAGGGAGTTGATCATGGGTGGATTTGGCAAAGATGTCAACAAAGTCAGAACAAAATTCAGGAATAGGGACTTCTTTAGGTTTTTCAGTTTGGGCGATTTCCGTAGAGATAGTGATCTTGGCAATGTTTTCCTCAGAGGATCCCATTGAGGGAGGGCGCTCATGAAGAGGTCTCTCAACCCCAAGGGGATATTGAGAAGTGAAGGTCGATGCGATGTCCAGATTGGGGTCGGGGAAAGGTAGAGTTCCATAGGTGTTAGTTAACTGAGGCAGGGAGTCAAAGTCGAGAGTGAAATTTTTCCAGTCAATGGTTGGATTCCATTTCTGGAGCTAGAGTAATCCAAGTATAATGTGGGGGTGACAAAGGCGAAGTATTAAGAAGGAAACTGTATCAGAGAAGTCGGAGGAGGAGATCTTGATTGTGGCTTTCCACAGAATAGATCCCTTGGTGTTCGTAGTCCCGTCTACATTATAAGCAATGAGTGGTTGGGCGAGACGAGATAGTTTAAAGTCCCCTAAGGGAAGGAGTTGGGGGTTGAGGAAATTTCCAGTTGCTCCGGAATCGATAAGGGCGTTGGTGTTGATGGTTTTGGTCAGGCCATGTAGCAAAATGGGGAGGCACATGGTTCTATTGTCGTTTCGTGCTACAAGTACATTATTGAGGCTAAGGGAAGAAGACGTCGAGACAGCTTCCCTTTTCAAAAATCCTTAACGGCTTGGATACGTTCTGAAGGGACGGAGCAAGCTTCATCAACAGGTTCTTCGTAACACATCTTTAGGATGGAGAGGATCTCTTTCTCTCCTTTCCCAGATGTTTTCAGGGAGTTAATGTATTCACTCAGAGGGTTGGCATTGGCAATGGTGGCGATAGATGATGAGGGTTGAGGGGTTGGGGTGGTGGGAGGGGAGGTTTCGGTGGAATGAATGTTCTGGGGGCGTCTGGGGGTCGTGGGAGTTCTGGGGAATTTTCGACAATTCTGGGCATTGTGGCCAGGCAGGTGGCAATGGAAACACAGGTTTTCTCTAAAACACTTGGCGCGTTCAGTGGGAGTTAACTTGGTGACGGAGATGGCATCGATGTCCATAGCGTTGGGGTCTCTGGTGGGGCGAGGAGTAAAAGTTGAAGGAGTACATCCTCCACAAAGGGCAAGGATGCTCATCTTTTGTGCGTGGAAGATCTTGGCTTGATCGATCCATTTTGAGATGGTGGTGGGGATGGCTGCCATGGAGAGTATCATGGTGGTAATGTGTTGATCGAGACCGAGGGGGGTGATATCGTCAGTGATACTGGCCTTGCATGAGAGGTTCTGGAAATTAGTGATGTACTGTTGGAAACCATCGTCGATGGTTCCGTTCGAGAGACAGGAGGTCTTTTGGATAAGTTTCGAGAGTTCAAGGCGGGCGGTGGCCTTGATGTCGAAGGGATAAAACATTGATTCGAAGTTGTCGGCAAATTCCTTGAAGGTCTTGCCCGTGGTGGTGGTGGTGTCAGCCATTTTGTCGTACCACATCTTGGCGAAGGAGGCGCCTCTTCCCTTAGACATCTTGTTAAGAGTGGTCATGATTTTGTCGTTGTCAGTGCGGTACAAGGTATCGTTGAGAGCAAAGTAGGCCTTCATGGCCTTAATCCATCTGGAGGCATCGGTAGGTTCTCCAGAGAAGTCAGTGGGGAGAGCTGCTTTGAGTTCAGAGGCATGGGCGGACATAGCAGTAGTAGGCTGTGGTGGGGCAGTGATGGCGGGCTGTGGGGTCGTGGGTGGCAGCATCGAGGGGTGAACTTGGATAGCGGTCCTGTGAGTGATGCTGGGGTACGTGATCTGGGGTCTATGGGACCGGTTGCTACTGTGGGATGATGGTTCTTCAGGGACATCGATCTCGATGTCGCTGTTGGGGTCGTGGGCACTGCAATAGAGTCTGAATCTGAATGATCGACTCGTGGTGATAACGGGTGGGTCCTACACTGTAGAAGGTGGGACCGATGTTAGTCTTGATCTTTTGTTACGCGTAGTGTACACAATGGGTTCCACTCCTAAACTGGTTGCCTCGAGTGATACTCACGAAGAGACCAACTCAGGAGGAACGAAGGAGGATGAAGGATTGCTTAGGGGTTTCCTAGAGCGAGATGAGGACGATGAGGGGTGAAGGTCATTCAGGGGCTTCCTGGAACGAAACTAGGATGAGGTTCGGTCAAGGGGTTTCCTTGAATGAGACGAGGACTAAGAGTTCAACTTTTGGAAAGTTGCGAGAATGGACTTGAATGTACACTAGTATTGCACAGATCAAGACTAAAGTACATGAGGTTCAAGCAAGGTATTTATATATGTCTACCCTGCGCACGGACCAAGAGATCAGGAAAGGAAATAAGAATGAGAAAGGAAATAGAACAACGAAGAACATTAAGGAACATGGGCAAAGTCAACTGTCATGAGAGAGAACGGTGTTTGGAAGAATAGAAGAGGAAGAAGTCTCACACGATAGTCAGATCAAGGTAAACGAGATGGGTCCGGTGATTAGAAGGAAGGTGGAATGATGATAATGACGATCACCTAGCCAATTGTCATAGTGAGAGGAGAAAAGGAAAAGGACGAGGCGATGAAAAAGAAGATAAATCGTAACACCATGTTCACCAATATTGAAGGTGTTGCCCAATGCCACCTCTTCCATGTCATCCTAGGGACCCCCTGGCTCTGCACCACAAACCCGTCCATTGATTGGGCTCACCAAACCATTGGCGTCCCCGAATCCTGCAATTAATCAAAGGAACTTTACTCTGCCCATGCTGCCAACACCAAATGCCACAATGCCTTCTTCAAAAAGGTAACCCCCCGCACTGTCTGCCACATCAATGTTGACCCTGTCCACCATGAGAGGTTTTTCAACTACCTTGGCCATGAATCCTTTGATTACACTACTCTAAAGGTCTATCTAGAGTCTTTCCTCTGGAACCATAACATCAACTGCATCATTTGCAGCGACTCCCATTATCTCCTGTCAGACCCTGTTATAAGGAAACTTATGATTGCCACCAACCTTGCCATTGCCCAAGAAAAGGCAAGACCACAGACCACTCTCCTATCAGGATATGTCAACTTTGCCCACCTTTGCCAAAGAATCAGCTAACCATGTTCCCCTGTTATGACCCTATGATCACAAGATTAATCTTGATGAATCTTTCATTCCAAAAATCAGCAAGGTATACCCCCTCTCAGGCCTCTCCCCAGATGAACAAAAGGCAACTGAAGCCTTTCTTGACAAAAACCTCACCTTCAGGAAGATATGTCCTTCCAACTCTCCATAGGCCTCCCTCTTCTTCTTTGTCAAGAAGAAAGATGGAAAACTCCGTCCTTGCCAAGACTACCACTACCTAAACGAACACACTGTCTGTGACACTTACCCCCTTCCCTTGATCTCCGACCTCGTCAACAAACTCAAAGACGCCAAGGTCTTCACCAAGTTCAATGTCCACTGGGAATACAACAACATTTGCATTAAAAACAGACACCAATGAAAAGCTGCATTCATCATGCACAAAGGACCCCCCAAACCAACTGTCATGTTCTTTGGTCTCAACAACTCCCCTGCCACATTCCAATGATTCATGAATGACTCATTCTGAGACATGATTACCGAAGAATGGCTCATCATCTACATGGATGACCTCCTTATCTACTCCCCTGATGAAGAGACCCATGTCAAACATACCTGCTGCATTCTACAACATATGGCAGAACTAGATCTCCATTTCAAACTGGAGAAGTGCAACTTTGCTGAAGTAGAATACCTCAGCATGATCGTCAAACCTGGACAACTTGTGATGGACCCTGTCAAACTCAATGGCATCGCCTCTTGGCCAACCCCTTCCAAAGTCAAGGATGTTTGATCCTTTCTTGGCTTTGCCAACTTCTATTGTTGGTTCATTCCCAACTACTCCACCGTCACTCGCCCCCTTTTAGATCTCACCAAGAAAGACCACCATTGGAACTGGACTCCCACTTGTCAACATGCTTTTAACCACCTCAAAGGACTCTTCCTCTCCAAACCCATTCTACACCTTCCTGACTTCTCACAACCCTTTGCCATCGTGACTGATGCCTCATGCGATGCCTCTGGCACCATTCTCCTTCAGACCAACATCAATGGTGATTGGCACCCCTGCTCCTACCTCTCACAATCTTTTATCCCTGTGGAGTGAAACTACAACATCTATGATCATGAACTCCTTGTGGTCATCCGTGCTCTTAAAGCCTGGAGACAATACCTCCATGGCTCTTCATTCCCCATCCAGGTTTTCACCAACCACAAGAACTTGATGTACTTCCATCAAGTGCAAAAACTCGACTGTCATCAAGCTCGTTGGCTTCTTGACCTTGTAAACTTCGATTTAAAAATGATCCACATCCCTGGCAAACTTCTTGCTGATTTCGATGCACTCTCCCACCATCCAGACTTCCTGGTGCCTGACTTAGATAATAACAACACTGTCCTCCTCCCCAACTCTATGTTCATCAACATCATCGACACAGTCCTACACGACCGCATCTCCTCTGTGTTGAAGAACGATCCCCTTGCCTGTCAGTACCTCCAATCCAGTTTGGAATCTGACATCCCTGCTGTATTCCACTTCTGCCTCTTTGACTGGCAACATGATCACAGTGTCCTGATTTACAAAGGTCATGTTTACATTCCCCCCACTGGCGACCTCTGACATGCTATCATCACCTACTGCCACAACCATGAGACCGCTGGACACCCAGGTTACCAGAAGACCCACTAGCTCATCGTCAATGAGTTCTGGTGGCCCAGACTTGCCCAATTCATTCACAAATATGTTGAAGGCTGCACCACATGCCAACAAAACAAGTCCAACACCCACCCCACCATCCCACGATTGACCCCTATCAAGTCCTTGTGTACCTGCCCATTCCAACAGATCTCATGTGATCTCATTACAGATCTCCCCATTTCCTCTGGCTTCGATTCCCTCTTGGTTGTGGTTGACCATGAGCTTATGAAGGGGGTAATTCTCTGCCCCACCAAGAAAACCATCACTGCAGAAGGAATCGCCACACTCTTTTTCCACAAAGTATACCTCTGCTTTGGACTTTATGACAAGATCATCTCCGATCATGGCCCCCAATTTGCCTCTTCCTTTGCCAAAGAGCTAGGGAAAATGCACAACTACAACCTCTCCCTCTCCACTGCATACCACCCCCAAACTGATGGAGAAACTGAATGTGTGAACCAAGAAGTCAAAATGTATCTTCATATCTTCTGTGGCTCGAACTCTACCTTGTGGTCGGAAATGATTCCCCATGCAGAATTCGCCCACAACCACCACTCTCACTCCATTACCACTTAATCCCCATTCTATCTCATGATGGGATATGAACCCCATGCTCTTTCTATAGTCATTCCCATCACTGACTTCCCCATAGTTGAAAGCCACATTAAAGCCCTTACTGCCACACAAAACAAAGCTCTCACTTCACATGAACTTGCCTGCCAAGTCATGGCCTCTCGCAACTGCCATGGTTTCACCCCTTTTACCAAAGGAGACAAGGTCTGGCTTGAGGCAAAGAACCTCAAATGCTTTATTGCCAACCCAAAGTTCGCCCCAAAATGCAAGGGACCTTTCATTATCATGAAGGTCCTTTCCCCTATCACATATCAACTCTGCCTTTCCAAGACATGGAAAATCCACCTCATGTTTCACATCTCACTTCTTATGCCCTACTGAGAGAACACCGTCCATGGACCAAACTTCCTGGCTCCACCACCAGATCTCATCAAAGGAGAAGAAGAATACAAGATCGAGAAGATCTTGCACCACCATGGCACTCCATTAGCACAAATGTACCTAATTCAATAGAAAGGGTACACAGCTGAAGACAACTCATGGCTTGCCAAGTGGGACTTTAAATATACCAAGTTCATCCTCCAGAAGTATAAAGACCTCCACTCATCCATCTTCTCCCCTTGCCTACTCTCTCACATCCTTCCACTACTCGCAAAAACAAAAAAACATGACTTCATTCTTAACCTCCATCATCGAAGAGTTCACTGAAAACCCTTCCCCCATATTTTCACCTTCTATCATGGTCCCCACTCTTGTGGACCAAAACCTTGCTTTCACCACCAACATTATCAATACCACTTGATGATCTATCGAATCCCTTACCACTGAGCTAGCCTCTTCTGTCATTGCCAATCCTGGTTGGTTGACCACCCCTCCTCCTGTCTACACTCCTTTCGGACCTGACACCATCTTAGAATTTGTTATCTGAAGAACAATCTCCGATTCCTGTTCCATTCTCTACCTTGCTTTCTAGAATGGCTTCTCCTCCTCCAGTGCAATCTATATACACCCCCCTCCACACTGAACATCTCAAAGACACTCTGATGACCCATGAACTCCAAGCCTTAGATAGCAACTTCTGCGACCCCCACCTAGCAGCCCAGATTGATGCATATTGCAATATGAACTCTGCCCTCCTAGCATTGTATAAAGCCTATTTGGCCAATGAAGGACTCTTTTCTGCCATTGCATACAACTCCAACCACCTGAAAGTCACTGCTCTCTGCAACATCGCTTGTCGCACCCATGACACCACTCACAACGAACTCCTCATTGTGATGTACCAATTGGGAATGCTTGACTTCCTCATCAACCTCAGTCAATACCTTGAAGAATGTGCAGAATGTTTTCTACAAACTCCCTCTGTGTTGTTGTCCCCCTTAAACTCTGGAGAGGAAGCTGCCCTCTTCGCTGCAGAGATGAACCACCAGGACCCACCCAACCCCCCATTAACCAGAGACCACCCCGACTGGCACTGTGCCTGTTGCCAATGCCACTGTCTTGGACACCTTTGTGTCCAATGTTCTGTATACCAATGTCCCACCTGTCTCAACTGGGCCCCTGGCCATCCTTAGTGGCATTGCCTCCTCCAATGCATCGTTCCACTCCAGATGTTCTCCTCATCATTGACCTCACCATCTTCCTCACAGTTGTCCTGCTCCTCCAGTCCCAGCCCCTCATGCCCTTGTCATCATGGTTCCACCCACATGCATTCTACTTGTGGACCTTCTTGTTATTGTCCCCTTTTACCACCACCGTTGGACTACAATGACGACAACTATTCTTATGACACAACTGCTGATGCCAACATGACCAGGTCCCCTGGACCTTATGGGATGTTCTGAATTCCTCATTGCTGTCTTGGACATGAACCAGGGGTAATGTTACAATTTGCCCCTACTGTATCTCTTTTCTTTTCTTTTGAACTTATCTTTTCTTTTCACACAATTACTCATCATTGTTGACTCATCATCCAATTCATTGGACTTCCCCATCACTTCTTTGTAATTGTGCTTACTTCCCTCATCATTCCATGCAATTCCATCGCATTCTCTTTGTCATTATTGCTTACTATACTCAATTCTCCACTTGCCCTGAACCATAGTAGCTTAGGTATATAAGACCGCCATCTTCCTGTACTCTCCCTAAGCTATGTCTTACCTCTGTACCATGTATTTGCCTATACAGATTCCTTTCTTCCTCCTTGTCCTTGTGAGTCTCCACCCATACTCTGAACAGGCAGTTCACTGTCAAAGGAAACCCCTGTTGACTTCTTGTCCCTTGTTACTCTGGGAAGCCCCTTCAAGCCCCTTTGTTGACTCTCGTCAAACAAACCCTTGACCCTATATGCTAGGGATCCTCGTTATATATGAGAAGCCCTCACTGTACTCTTTGTCTATGTCACAGAGGTCATGTGTATGCCCTACCCAGGACTACACATAACATAGAAAGTCACAATGGTGAAGCAGGCGGTCCACATCCATTGGTGCCAATGGCGTGTGCAATAGTGGATGGTGTGACTCGTCAAGAATGATGGGCATGCAAACACCTTGAGACAAGCACACCGATTATGGGAACAGCACAACCAGTAGCCTCAGGATACTGTCATATGCATGATTTTTAGTTAAGTCCAACTCTGCTACCTCTGCTACTCCAGACCTCCTTTCTTCAGAACTCTGATGCTTTCTCTACCAAGACGCCACCAGGAGTCTCCAAACTTTTACCTCCATTCTTTTTATATCTTTCTTCATTCCATTCCTTGTACCTTGACTCTTTTGTATTAGACTCACCTCTTAGATTTGACTGCAGCTGTGTTCAACTGTGGATACAGCTCCAGCTTACTTTTCCCCCCATCTCTGCCTCTGTCCATATACAAGTATTTTCCTAACTCTACGTTCATATATAAACCCTCTGTACTCAATACTCATACTCTAGTTCAAATATCAACTTAGATTCCACTCCTCTACTTGCATCCATCTCTGATCTCTAACCCTCTGTTCAAATTCGAGGACACAATGTTGACAAGGACGCACCACATACAGTGAAGCTGCAGTCCCTTTCAACCCAAACTCTGGAGTTCTGGAGTTTCCTCAGGAGTTGACCCAGTCTTGACATTGTGAAAGATAATGTAACCAACAATGTAGGGCATTTTAAGATTTGTAACAACATAAGGTCAACAATCAAAAGGTTGACTGTGATTGTTGTGATACTGCAGCAACTGTAGCAGCAGTGGCAGCATGTCTCTGCTTGGCAGTACCAAGCATGTCTCTGCTTGGTGGTACCAAGCATTAATGCCTTGTTGACACTGGATGGGGAATGAATTGAGAAAGTAGATGAAATGGAGATATGCACAGGCGAAGTTGTTAAACCTCATTTTCAGCCTGTTGGAGCCTTGTTTGGAGTTGTTGTGTGGTCATTTTGAAGTACTTGATGTGAGTAGTGGCACGGTTGAGAAGGGAGACTTCGCTCAAGTTCTGGTTGGAGACAGGAAGGGCATCCTTGAGCCTGTGGTAGCCATCACGAAGTTCATTGTGATGCCTCTGCTCAGACTTGATGCATTGATGATGAATTGTCTCAGAGTGGACATTGGTCATGTTTTCAGTTGTGATTGCAGGCTGGAAGTTATCATCATCCTTATTGAAATCATCATTGTGTGATTTGTGATATGGTGTTTTGGCTACTGAGTGGGTCACGGGAGGAGTGATGGGGTTGAAACAATAAGAGTGGGGGATGGAAGCATAGGGAATGCTGTAGACCAACAAGGGGGAGTGCATGCCACTGCCATGGCTGCATCTGCCAGAAGTGAGACCATCAGAAGAAAGCTCACCATTGCTGAGGTTGTAGATGGCAGGGGGGGAGATACCATTTCCAGGTGGGGTGAAGGGATAAGGGAAAGTGGTATAGTTGGCAAAGGGGGTGTATGAATACTTGCCAATAGTGTTGGTTAGGTCGAGAATATTGAAGTCAAGATGGGGAGATGAAGAAGAAGGACCAGGCACTGGAGGAAGAAGAGTAAGAAACAAATCAAAGTGAAATTCAAGAGACATACAGTGGCTCAAATAAGTGTCCCAATGTTGGGGCATTTTGGAAAGACTTGACATTTCCAACAGAACCAAAATGTGTTAGCTCTAACTCTTGTGGAGTCATAAATAGCCCTGACCCCTGCCCTAAAGATGAGCCCTTAGTCGTATGATTTGGTTGCCATGTGATTGAGATATAACCATTTCAAAATGACATGTCATTGGGACACTTATTTGAGCAACATCTCCACTCTACAATTTCAGTACTTTGTATGCCCTTCCTTTGCCTTTATTACTGCCTCTAGTCTTCTAGGCATGCTTTCTATCAATCTTTGACATTCCTCAACCTCTATCTTCCCCCATTCCATATCAATCCTTTCCCAAAGCTCCCAAACCCCCCTTAGCAGTGTAGTATGGCTGTTAAGCTTCTTTTTAAGGATTTGCCAGAGATGTTCAATGGGATTAAGGTCTGGAGATTGTGCTGGCCAATCAAAAACCTTGATACCTTGAGATTCTAGCCACTCCTGGGCTCTTTTAGAGGTGTGCTTGAGGTCATTATCTTGTTGAAAGATAATGCTCTCCTCAGGGATTCCAAAATGTTCCATGGTAGGAAGCAGATTATCCTCCAAAATGGAGACATACTGCTTAGCATTCATCCTCCCTTCCACCTCTGCAAGAATTCCCACTCCATTCCAGCCCATGCATCCCCAAACCATCAAGGAACCTCCTTCAAACTTTACTGTTCCCTGTACCTTCTTGTCTTGCAAAGGTTTTCCTGCCACTTTCCACACATACTTCCTTCCATCTGACCCAATTCTGTTAATCTTGGTCTCATCTAACCAAATTACCCTAGTCCAGTCCTTCACAGTCCAGTGTTGGTACTTGGGAGCAAAGGCCAACCTATGTTTCCTATGTCTGAATAGACAGGAGTGGTTTCTTTTTCTTGACTACAGCCTTGAGAGATGCAGACTTTAGCACATTGTGAACAGTTTGGGAAGAGACAGGAGAGGAGAGGGCAGAATTGATGAGATGGGTTGCCTGGACAGCATTTTCAACCTTGCCAGAGGTAATACTAGAGACAATTCTCCTTTTGTCAGTAGGGGAAAGCTTGAAAGGAGGGCCTAATTTGATGTTTTCCTTGTCTGGATGAATCTCTTTGATAGCCCTGGCCACAGTGGACTTCCCCAGACCAGTTTGGGAGGATATTTTCCTAGCAGAAAGGCCAGATTCAGAGAGAAATAGGATATT
>JBBPNZ010000475.1:0-19125 GCA_038091195.1 Phylloporus rhodoxanthus | reverse complement strand
CAGGAAGTTGTGAGTATCAGTAACAAAACAAAAGGATTTGTTGACACCCCCATAGGTGGAGGCACGCAAGTGCTTTACCGAGAAGAATATACGCATTCCCAAGGTGTCCATGACAATGGCAGCAAAATTTGAACTTTGTCACCTAGAAAAGGTGGCTATGTTGGTTGACTTCATTTATGAAGAGAACCTTTCCATCTCTCATTTTGTCACTGAAAGTAACTGGAAAAACAACATAGTCAGCAATAGTGACATTCCTTGTCTTGACCTCGGCGACCCCAGCACACACTGGTGGACACGTTTCGGACTCTCTAGCATTCCCAATCTTGCGCCTGGCTTCGATGGTAAGGAGGATCAACTGCTACAAACAGGTATTAAAGGTCCTACACTGCCTGATGAACAAGAGCAGAGGAATGAACCATTGGACACCATCTGTGATAAGACACAGTCTAGAAATCGAAAGGGGAAAAAGGTGTCATGTCATGTGATAGATGAAGCTCAAGAGTTATTTTTCCATCCGGTGCGTCACGGGCTCCATTTAGACATTACCTCTAACTGTCATCTAGAAGTGTGATTATTGCCAGAAAGCAGGGGATCCCTGTGTGTCAGGAATGACACCTGCCAGAAAAAAGTTCAAGGCATGTATCCATTGTAGTAGCAGAAGAGTCAAGTGCAATGCCTTTAATGCACTGCATGCCCTTGTGGATGAGTTCCATGAAGTTATCTACCCCTCCAGAACCTGGGAGAACCATGCAATGTGGAGAGCCCCCTTGAAGATGCCCACCGGTAAAGCCCAAGGAAAGGAAACCCTTCATGGCAAAGTTGAAAGGTTGGATGATTCCGATACTGCTGAAAGAGAAATGGAGACTCAGCCTGTAAGTACCATGTGCAATGTCACAGAACAATTCCATTTTAATGAGGAACAGGTCACTGGTGCAGCGAAATGCCGAGATACAGTAAGTATAACTTCATGTTTCTAACATTCTGCATACTGAGTATTTGAGATCCAACATTTACCGATGGACATCGATGGACCAATGGATGCCATAGAAACTCAACAGCTTAGCAAAGCTTCTCAGCAGAAAAGAGGAACTTCAAAGGCCAGGGAAACAAACAAGATGTGTTTCCAGCTCAAAATGTCTTAGACATCTTGAAGACTGTTCCATCAGGCACTCTCCCCACCCAGGCATGGTGAAGAGATGGATATTGATGAACCTGAAGGTATGGTGCTTATTCCTGAGGAAGAATTCAAGGTGGAACAAGAACGATGGAAGCCTCCTCCAAGGGGAAGAAAACCGTCACTGAAGGTAAGTGGGTCCAAAGCATTATTGTATGGATAGCAACAATCTTACAGCGAACCTCGGAATCTCAATGCTCCCCATCTATAGGTGATGAACGAATGGCCATCAATGACGACAGAGACAGAGTCTACCAGGAAATACAGAAGCTCTGTCTTGCCATTTTGACCATGAATGCTGAGAACGATGTGTGGGACCGCCAAATCTGTGATTTCAACAAAGTCATTGACAACCTGGAGTGGCAGGGTGAAGACAATCTTCAGACTGTGGCGCAAAGTTTGGAAGATGAAGTTCACACACCAATGGAAAATTTGGAACAAAGTATCATAGAAGACATGACAGCGAATAGGGATCTTGAACCTCAGGTTCATGCCATTGTTGAGCGAAATCGAACAATGCAGCAAGACCACGCCATGAACTCCCAGTTGGAGATGGGTTGTCATAGGAACGTGAATGTTCTTCCAGGAGGTCTTCCCACCATTCAGCAGCACCCAGTGATGACAATTTCAGATCTTCATTTTAGCGATACAAGTGAATCTCAATGTGGGTTGGTTTCTGGATGGATGGGGAAACCTTTGTGATTTCAGAGCAATTCACCAAATGATTATATTGTGTTTGATGCCCATGTAAAGATATTCGCCGAATGATGTATGTTTACAAGCAATTCCTTTGGGCAGAGAGGGATGTTAATTTAGCAATAACAAACAGTATACTTTACATTGGCACAATAAAATTAGTATATCCTCTATTCGCCGAACTCTTGAGAGTGTGTTGTCCTTTGATCTTCTTCAATTCAACATACTTTGCCAGCTGCAATGAAAACAGGGACAGGCATTTTTATCTTAAATGATGGTGTTGGTGCAAATTCCTGGAAGGCAAATGATGAGGTTGTTGAAGGTCTGTTGACCACAGGCACACCTCATTGGTATATAGCTCGAGATGAGGTACATATAATAGGAGAAAGCCATCATCCTTCCAGACATATTTCTTACTGAAATGAGGACGTCTGGCCGCAGGGAATGGGATGCAACAAACAGGTTGGTGGCAGCCACAACAGCAAGGACATGCAGGTACGTACTTGTGTAGTAGGTCTGAGTAGGTAATCTAAATACTAGCAATGGAGTCTGACATCCAACGCGTATTCCAGAGGCTGAAGAGTAGGCATGCAAAGTCAGTGTGCATCCCTTCATCATGGTTGATGAGCTTGTCTGAGAAAGCAAGACCAGGCGAGGCCATGCTTCTTCAACCAAGAGATGGAAGCGAAAGAACCAGAAAAGAAAATGCCCTCAACAGCCACAAAGGCAACCAGATGTTCAGCAAAGGTGGAATGCTCATCCGAAATCCAACGAAGAGCCCAGTCGGCTTTGCGCTTGACACAGGGGATGGTGTCAATGGCATCAGACAAGTACTCACGTTGAGCGGGGTCCTTCATGTACGTGTCAATAAGAAGTGAGTAGATCTTGGAATGAATATTCTCCATCATGATCTGGAAGTCATAGAAACACCAGGCTTCAGCAGCCTGGACCTCGTTGGAGAAGCATTCAACAAGGTGTTCATTAACAATACTGTCAGAAGCTGCAAAAAAGATGAGGATGTTGGAGACAAAGTGACGCTCGTTGTCATTGAGGCAGTTGTTCCAGTCGTGGAGGTCCTTGGAAAGGTCCATTCCTCAGCAGTCCAGAAGGACGCTTTGGCCTTCTTGTACATTTGCCATATCTAATAGCATGTTAGTTTAGGGAACATTCAGAGTAAATCTGCTTACCTCGTGATACCGGACACTAGAATGAAGCAATATCGGACTCTTTCAAGAGATGCTCTTCACCTGTGGGAAGAATTGAGTATGAGAGGATGTACAAAGAAGGGAACTGACACTCTGGTAGGTCAACCTTGCGATAAATTTTGTGCGGATGGTTGAGAAGTCGTTGAGAAGTCGTCTTGCTCCATATGATAATATAATACCCTTACCCATGCACCTTTCAATTTGTGACCCGTGACAAACCCGTACCCGTACATGCAGGTACTACCCGCCGTGATACCTGCACATCATGCATCACCACCCACTTGCTGTTGCCCACATCCCTTGCATGCCCTTGTTATTGCCATCTCCCTGGCTTTTCAGCCGCACTCACCCAATGTCTGCCCAGCCACCATTTGCGCACTACCGCACCCATGCCCTATCCCCATGCCAACCAGCCTACCCTCCCATTTGTGCCATTACATGTAACATTGCTGGACCCACACCACCACTGCCGCCTCAGGCTTCAATGTCAATGACCACAATGACGCAATGTTGTTGAACACAACAGCAGCAGCGACACATACATGGCCGCACCCACACCTCTATGGCGTAATATATGCACATTTATTCCTATCACATTCCGTGCCACTCCTATTATTCTGTCACGTTTTTCGAGTGGTTCTGCTGCGTTTCTAGAGTAGTCCCACCAGGTTATTTGGAGTATCTGCTGTATTTATTTCATTCTTGTTTCACACTTGAAATTACATGCTTTTACTGCTTATACACTTATAAAACACACACTATGTACAATACATCCAATCCTAATTATACGTACCACAAGTATATGTGGGCGATCCGAAGCATGGTGTGTCGCAGGGGCACATTGTTGTCACAAGAGACTGGGAAGCACGTGAATAGCAGGGTGAGGACATGGTGACAAGGGCTTGGGAATAGCACAGGTATACCTGCGATGGAGGGCAAGAGAAGGTGAGCACTTGTGCTCATATGCAAACACAAACGAGAGTGTGTTATACACTCCTGTTTGTATTCGCATGTGACACAAGGGTGGGGTGCATTGTCATTGTCGTTGTCACTGTCATGTCCCTCCAGGCATGCGATTGCACACACATTGTCGTCGTGTTATCGTTGTCTTTGTCGCCGCGGCATGCATGTGGTTGCACACACGTTGTTGTCCTGTTGTCATTGATGGCGCTGGGCCATCAACAACAATGCATCATTGTCGTTGTCTTTGTTGCCATGGCATGCATGCAGTTGCGCATGTGTCGCTGTCGCCGCAGTGTTGTCGTCGATGGCGATGTGTCATCATTGTCACCGTCTTTGTTGCTATGGCATGCGTGCGGTTGCACATGCATCATCCTGTTGTCATCCAGTAGCAGCGAGGTGGAGAGAGGGCAAGGAGAGAGGGCGAGGTGGTGAGGCCAGCCACCACTGTCGTCATCATCATCGTCACATGGGACCCGCACGAGTCTGGCATACCCATGCTATTGCCTAACAAGGGCATGTGAGTGGGGGCTGTGAGGCAGAAACGAGTAGGGGGATGCTCACGAGTGCTAGTGAGTGCTTGGTTGGAGCCAAGGGCGAACAGGCGAGGTGGTAGTGGAAGCGGATGAGGTGAGGGTCAGGCAAGCAGACATGGTGGGGAAATGCCATGCTAGCCTGTAAGCGGCGTTGTCAGTAAGTGAGGTGGGGGTAAGTACAAACCACACATACCATTGCTGGGGAGTGGATGCAAGGTTGGAATGACCACATGGATGGCGAATGGGCTGGGCAGATGGGCTGGAGCAATCGGATTGTGCCAATGAGGGCTTGTCAACGGCCGGAATCAACCCAAAATGCTGACTAATATGATTCCCAGTTCAAACGTCTCAGGCCTCCCAGCTCCAGTCTCCAGACGACAACCATCACACCCCCTCTTCTGACTCTACCACCTCAGGCCATGAGGGCAAGCAATGAAATGACGTGTATGTATCATCATGCCCTGTGCCAGGCCCCACCTCCACCTGTTCCACCAGCCCCAAACAGCGAGGGCAATGGCAACAACATGACAGTAACGACGCATGTACAGCCCCCCTCGCCCACCTCTGTCTGTTTGGCCAGCCTTGAATAATGAGGGCAACACGACGACATGATGGCAATGGTGGCACGGTGTCATCAACAACCCAATGCTGTCAATGACACACAACAACGATGACGGGCATGCCAGTACCCCCTTGCCCACCTCTGTACATTCTGCTAGCCTCAAATAGTGAGGACAAGGGTGAGGACATGACAGCAATGGTGACCCACCAGTCCTGAGTAGCGAGGGCAAGGGCAGATGCCATAATGGCGACCGTGACGCAATGTCGTCCACAACGACATTCTTTTTTTCTTTTTTTAATGTTTTGTCTCCTATAAGACTGCACCTTTTTCTAAACATGTCTGCTCTATGTATTCCTCTCTTCTGCTTCATCCTTCTACTGGTCTGTTATGGTCTAACATTGATGTGGGTTATGTGGTGCCACATCCTGCTCATAGCGTTCATACTGGCGCCACTTGCCTATCTCGTCACCCTGCTTCCTCTGTCCTTTCTCACTCAGTCCCCTGCTTGGAACTATAGTACTACTTGTTCCTGCTTAATATCACTACTGGTGTTGTGGATCTCCCCTTGTGACCATTAAATTCGATTTATGTGGGGCTCTATATCTTTAAAAATTGTGGTGGATACTCTAAGAAAACATGGCAGGACTACAAAAATGCGGCAGGATTACTTCGAAACGCGGCAGAACCACTCAAAAATCGCATAATAGGAGTGGCACACACAGAATGTGGTAGGAATAAATGTGCATATATTACGCCATACACCTCCACCACTGCTTGGAGGACACTACAATGACAATGCAATGTCGTCGATGGCCCAGCGCCATGATCAACGACATGATGACGACGACGCCTGCATGGATGGCCTCGCCCTCTCTCCACCTCGCCCTCTCTCCTGCTCACCCACTCAGCCACCTCACCACCTCACATTCTTACATTATCTCCATCCTCTAACCTTCCTCGCCATGTCGCCCACTTGTTCACTGCTGGCCATATTGTCATCACCAGGCTCTTGCCCTCTTGCCCACTCATGCTTGCCTGCCTGACACAGCACCAACACCACTGCCTGAAGGACACAATGATGACACCAACACAGCCACACCCTGACAACGACATGTGCACAACCACACCCACACCACCACCTGGATGACATGACAACGATGACAACGACGCCATGTGCACGACTGCGCCCATGCTACCACCTAGAGGACATGACAATGACAATGATGCCATGTCGTTGATGGCCCAGTGCCATCAATGACACAACAGCAAAGACATTGACGCCAGTGTGGCCGCACCCACACCACCACCTGGAGGACACAACGATGACGATGACGCCATGTCGTTGATGACCCAGCGCCATCAGCGACACAACAGTGACGATGAGCGTGCCATCCCCACATCCTAATGACGAGGACGCCCACCCTTCCTCCTCCCCTCGTCCTAAAGACAACACAATGACAACGCAACGGTCGACATGTCGTTGTCGCCACGGCCTTGTCCTTACCTACCTTGCCACCTACCAGACTCGTGGGTAAAACCCGTGGGTTTTGTACCCGTACCCGCAATGGGTATGGGTACGGATCTGAAAAATAGAGTGCAGTCATCTCTCGATGAGACTCCTGAGCTCCCCATCCCTTATGCCATGAGTCTCATTCACTTTGCCTTTCAATTTTCTCACACAATCATGCAGGTCATGCCAGCCCAAGATGTATTCTTTCGCCATATACTCTTTGCAGGTGACTCGTGTCTTGATATCTTCCCAATGAGTTGCTTTGCCACCTCGTTCACATCCTCAATACGGTAGGTCTCTGTGGTCGTCCACTGCTAATTGAACACTAATCTTTGCACTGCTAGAGGAACAATGTGCATGTTCTGGCCATTTGCACCTACATCAGTGAGTGTCGCATGGATCTCACTGTTTCCAAAATCACAAGCCCGCCCTTTGTTGTGAGTTGCCATGTATGTTAAGCGAGTGCGAGTGCCGTACTCGCTTACTATTGCTTACTAATGCTATCGCTAAAATTTCAGCTCGAGTCCCCATGCGTGCTGTTCAACATCAACTCCACACCACACACTGCTCACTGACACGCATCACCCACAACCCCTCTGGCACAGCCAAATGCATGCCTCAACGCACGTGCTTGCATAGCCATGTCCCCTTCTCGACTTGCATCTGACCTCACATCCAACCCAGCCCCGAGTTGACAAAAAATAGCTAAGTACCACCCAGCAAATCAGCCCATTCATCGCACCCACCCCTCCTAGCACATTCACACCTGGACTGTGACCTGGCCATTCACTGCATGCGCTCTCCCCAACTAGTTTGCATCCGACCTCGCCTCACTCAACCAAAAAAAGCTAAGTAGTACTGGCACCCCATTCGACCTGTTCACTGCACCCACCTCCTCTTCCAACCTGTTCACACCATCCACATGCTGCACTGTTCATACTGCCACACAAGAGGTGTGCTCTCTCTCAGCTGCCTTGGTCATTTGCTTGAGTGATGCATATCCTACACAGTAGTTCCTGCCCTTGCTAACACGCATTATGATGGCCCAGTCTTCTCGCCCTCTCTTGACTTCACAATACACGACAACAAGTGACACAGTGAACAACAATGACATGCGTGACATCGCCTGCTACTTCTGCACCCTCTCACAGACCATCGACAAGCCCAACAGCTTGTTCGACGGCATTGCCCACCACCTCCATTCTCACTCAAACTGTTGAATGAGCCATCCTGCTTGTTCAACAGTACCTGGATGCCTCTACATTTCCTCCACCACTGGCCATCCCACCACACGATGCCACATGTCGCCAACACCAACAGTGTCATGACCGTGACCACACTACACTGGCATGCAACGTGGGACATGACAATGACACGCGGGCCATGACCACGATGCACCGATGATGAGGGGACAACAAAGAGGACATGGAGACAATGATGATGACACCATGCCAACGATGCGTGCGCAACTGCACCCACACCATCAGACGTGGTGACAATGAGGATGAGGGTTACACAGGACGACAATGCCAATGCATGTGCCGTGTGCCCACATGCCCACATGTCCCCCTCTAGCAGTCAACGAGCGCAATGGCTCGTTGATGTACCCCACGTACCGTGATGCATGGGACGACAAAGATGTGTCAAGGGCATGTGATGACGATGACCACAACCACAACCACACGACAATGGGAGAAGTGATCACTGCCAGGACATGACGGCGACAAGGACCCGACCCCAACCACGACGCGTCAGGGATGAGGTCACGACAACGGGGGGAAGACAACGACGACACAATTATGACCACAACACCAACATGTCGAGAATGAGGTTATGACAACAGGGAGGGGACAACAAGGAGGAAGATGACGACGACACGTCAAGAACAAGGGTGCGACCATGACCATGACCCCACCGTGTCAAGGACACAAAACAACGTACCGAGACAACGAGGAGGATGTGAGGATGAGGGCGCAACCACATGCAACAAAGAGGAGACAACAAGGGTACGATGATAACATGATAACCGCGATATTGTGGTTACCGCCTCGTCGTCGCCATTGGGCAACCGATACCTGCACCCAAGACCCGTGCTATTGCCTAGCGTAGCGTCATGCGGTGCATCTAAAATAGTATCAATTCCCCCTGTTAATTGGTCGTTGGATTTGGAAAATGTGCTATGGGCCTATATACATGTCTACAAGGATATGACAGGCTATGTAAGTGAAGGGTAGCTATGCGACTGTCAAGGTGCTACAGGAGACACTTGGCATCCAGGATTGCACATGACCCACGTAGTAAAATGTGCGCTATATAGCGCTATATAACGGGGGACTTGGCTACTGTGCTACTGGGACTACATGATCTATATGGCACTATATAGCTCGTGTAGCAGTGTGCCATTTCTAGATAAATGGAATGTTCCGATGCATGATTGTAGCTCGAGTGAGTCACCTGGCCAGCACTCAGCCCCACAACACACCGACGTGAGCTGCACGATGCTGTGCGACGTTCCCCCGCATTGTTCTCTTCGAGCCCGCTCGATCTGGGAGTCCCCATCGCCCTCTGAACTCACTCTAAAGAGCGACGCCCCAATCCCAGTGAGTGAGGGGGCAACCGCATGATTGCCGAGTGGGAAAGAGGGTGTTCATATGTTTGCGACCATCTCAGTGAATGAGGGGTGTTTGTCACATCTCCCAGCTTCAACAGGGGGAATGAGCGTGCTGTTCAAAATGTGTCGTCCTGCTGTCCCTTCTTGCGCTAGTCCCTCCATCTTCAGTATCGGGGCGATGACGTGGGGCACGATCATTCGCCTCACCATAGCTTATAGTATTAGATGGTACAACCATCTGTACTCTGTGGAACCTCTGGAGGAACACGCACACGTTGAATCGATTGTGGGAGTAATTATAACAATATGATTACTGGGGTGTCCTACGTGGGCCAACTATGCTCACAGAAGTGCACCTCTTTTTTGCACCTGCCTCCTCCAAGTCAGACCTCACATGTCTCTTGACCCCGTGAGGTGTCCCAGCCTTTACTACACGTTTGTCGATGGCCTTGGAAACAGTGTTGCACCAAATGAGGATCAATTTGACATCACTTGGCGCAATCTTCATGTCCTGCAAATATGCAGGAACATTAGGATACGCACAAGTGATCCTATTTTCCTCCTTCATTTTGATGTCTCACAGGATCATTCCAAAAAACATGAGGTAATTCGCCATGTAAACCCTAGTGTGATGACCAGTTCTGGTATTGACCTTGACATCCAATACCTGAGGTCCCCATGTATCCCACTTCATATGAGTCTCATGGCCTGCATGATGTCGAAACTTGAAGGATGGCAGTAAAAGCTCTTGGGCAGATCCCTTGGCATCCTTGAAGTTGTTTCAAAATCAAATCTTCCAACAAAGTGGGCCATTTACCTCGAGTGTTTCGATTGCCCTCACAGCTTTCCTATACTCCACCTCTTTGCTCAGTGATATCAAAAATTCAAGTGTTTGATCCCAGGTTCTGGCATCACTTGGGGATCTTAGTGGTCTCCACATGATTTCATTGCATTCAGCATCACAAAGCTGTTCTTCCAATCGCCGAGCCCAGGGTATGATATAGTCTTCAATCTCATTGTCAAGAATGGATGCTTTTTTGAGACTCAATGGAACCCTTGGATACTGCGGGCCATACTCCCTTTGACCATTGATGTATTCCTTGTCACGGACAAGCATCCCAGCAAATAGAACCATGAGTGACATTTTGAAATGGCTTCATCGCTCTCTCAAGTCACTGAATGTCAGTAATGAACAGATCATCATGGTCTTTAGACCACGCGTGGCATAATGGTGGCAGAGAATGACTATTGTATTCCCAGTCAATGCCTCCTGGAATTTGGATTGGATAGGGTTCTTCATTTCGTATCTGAGAGAAAAAGCTTAGGACATTTATGAATACAAGTGTATCTCATGCATACCGGTACTGAATGCAAAGCATTGACAAGTTTCTTGTACCATTTTTGATCAGTTAATGATGATAAGAAAGCTAACTGGCTTTCCCAATCCATGTTGGAAAATTTAGGACTCCCAATTACCCCACGCAGAAGTCTAATCGTTTTTGTCAATGTATTCTGGTTTGAGGATTTGTCTTGTTGCCGTGTTGTGTGTGGAGGAGGGTGTTTCTTTGGATCCCTTAAGATTCCTGCAACATGGTTATCGACTTCTGGATGGAACATATGAAGAACTCATGTTTCTTGATTCTTTCTGATGCTGGAGAAACAGCTGGTGAAGGAGATTGACTTTGAAGAGGGATGGTTGGCAAAGTAGGTGCCTCAATGTTATGATTCTTTCTCCCCATCCTTGTACACTTTGTCCTTTTCTCGCTACTAGGTGTCTTCTTCTTCTTATTTTGGACATTCGACAACCTGTGACTCGAGCAGACTTACTTTCCGATTCATCTCGGACACCTATGACTCATCTTTGCTGACACTATCTGATTCAACTCAGTGATCCCTTTCATGTTCCACAGTACTGATTGTTCCTTGATGCAGCCAACCACAGCATCCTTTCACCTTCCGCAGTTAGGACGCTACAGCTTTCATTCCCTTTTTTGTAGCGATCCCATCCCTTAAATACCGTACTTGGTCCACATATACTGTAGTCTTGATCTGCGCAATACTAGCATACCTTCAAGTCCCATCCTCATGACTCTAAGTTGAATATCTTAAGTCTTTGTGCTGATCAAGGAAATCCCTTGATCACTCCTTCGTCCTCGTCTCGCTCAAGGAAACCCCTTGACCAATCCTTCGTTCTCCTTCGTCCCCTTTACTACCTCTTGAGCTGGTCTCTTTGTGAGTATCACTCGAGTTAGTAGAGCCTTAGGAGTAAGGACTATTGTGTACACTACGCGTAACACAACAGAATTAGATGGTGTTGAGGTGATTTCCTTAGACCAGGCAGCAGTGTTCTGCTGATGCGATCTTGGTTGACGAGTGAAGGTTCTAGCTAGACCATGTTTGCCAGAAGGCATGACTGCCATGTGAAAGTCAAAAAGCGGATTGATGTATGAAAGATGAACCCTCATACCTCTCAGCACAATGTCTGCCTCCAGTGAAATATCTAGTGAAGGGGATCTACTTGCAGGCTGGATAAAGGGTAAAGCACCAAGTTCCACTATGTCTGAGTTAGAGCCAGCAGAGTCGAACATAGAGTCTGTCACTGGTGAGTGACGAGTCTCCGACTTTAAAGATGAACCCTTACACCTTTTGATACAATGTCTGCTGCCAGCAAAACATCTCGTGAAGGAGATCGACTTGGGGAGTGGATAAAGGGTAGAGCATCAAGTTCCTCTGTGTCTGAGTCGGGTGACATAGAAGCTTTCTCCTGAGATGTGCCAGAGCCAGCAGAGTCAAACATAGAGTCTGTCACTGGTGAGTGACAAGTCGCCGACTTTTTCAAAACCTTTTGGCAATGCCGTTCACCGAGCTTGAACTGGAAAGCAATGTCAATGTCGGGGTCATCCTGGCGGACTTTGATGTGTTGTAGAATGCAGATAACATCATCTTGTCATATATGGGAAGGGTCTCATAATATCACATAGGAAGGCAGGTAATCTGCTGTGATGTCAATAAAACCCTCGATGTTATGTTGGAGCTCTCCCCAAGGAATCCTTGCCGAGTCTGCACCAGTGTTAAACTGATAACACTTTGTCAAGTAATCGCGCAGAAGAATCTTCATGTCCACAAGCTTCTCTCCAGAAAAATCAACGTCAGGGAGTAAGGGAAATCCAACTCCAGACACCTTTACCGCTGGTGCGGATGGCTTCTTCGCTGGAGAGTCATCTTCTGTAATTCCATGTCTTTCATATTTTCATATCATCCAACATGAAGGGTACTTACTGCCATATACCTGGCTAAGATACTTCGCCCATTGCTCTTCTATATTCCTGAACTCCCTCTCATACGACTTCTGGAAAGTCTCCACATTTCCGTACATGTTGTTATGATCCACACTGCACATTCTTTTCAGACGATTAACTCTTCACATTAAGAGGACTTACAATGATTGAATGATCTTCCCTTCCGCATTTTGAAATCCCCACAGCATTGTCATTCTTAGGCCAAATCTTTTCCACAAGGTTTCTGTAAGCTGCCGCATGAATACAGCCAAATGTCTTTTACATTCCCTACACATGAATGTCAAACAAGACCCGCATTCAAAAGCATGATGACTTACTTTTCCTGTATAGCTAGTGGAGTGCCCTGCCTGTTCCACTGCTTGGCGATCTGCTGGAAGCTATCTATTTCCTGTTTCTGAAGCTTTGCCCTTATTTGAGTCGCCACCTTCCGATGATATTGAAGATAGTCCAATGATCCAGGCTGACTATTCGTCATCTCCAGTGCAGCGGCTTTGATCTCTTCAGCCTTTTTGTCAACGAATACCGAATACCAGGAAAGTTTCTTGAAGAACTCTGTTTCACTTTTCGCCTGTCTTGAGTGATGTGACAGCCAATTTTTAACAGACTGAACAAATAATTGAAACATCAGGAATGTGGAAATATCCATTATATTTTACACTCACAGTCTTCATGTTGTTCATTGCCTGGACATCATCCAGTTCATTGGTTGCAGCAAGTTTTTCAGCTAGTTCGGCGACAAACTTGTCCTTTTGAACCACCTTATCTTTTCCAGTGATAGTCTGGTAATCCTGGATAGCATCATTGAGAATGTCGATCTGGGCATCTGTGAAATTCACTCCAGGCATGTTGGGAGAGTAGAATGGAATTGAGGTGATTCAGTGAGTGACACCGAACAGGAGGGAAGGTAGGACAGAATGAACTCTGCATCCGAGCGGCTTAATATATGCAGAACGACACATAGTGATCTCCGGCAAATACCCAGATGATATATTAATGGCAGATGACAAAATAAAAACAACCCCCTTCTCTTCCATCATTGTTCCATCAACATCATGACAAGAACACGTCGCCGAGAAGTACAGACCAGCCAAACCCTTCGGGTAACACTCATGGAGAAGCATACACGTCATGGACGTCGAAGTCATTTCAAACCACAAAAATTTGTGTCACCGAGAGGTACAACCTCTAGTCTGAACAAAGCTGCACAATCATCTGTTCAATGCATTGCGACCTCCGATTCCACCTGGGAAGATCAGAACGATACTCCGTTCTTTGACAACTCCATATTCGCATGCCCTGAACCTAAGCAGAAACAAAAAAAGGTGACATACTAGGATGCAAAACGCTTTTCTGACAGCGATACAGGGACAAACTGAATTCATGCAAGATTGGCTTGCTGCGGCAGATGAATATCTTGAACTCCTTGTTCAACGTCAGGGGTATGCTGGGGAGCGACTGTGTCACAAGAAGTGTGGCAGAGAGGGAAATTGGCGTTGCCACGATTGTTTTGGAGAACCACTGTCTTGCACCGAATGCTGTCGCGGGGTTCATTCTCACATCCCATTTCATCGAGTTCAGGTTTGGACAGGAGAGTACTTTGCTGAATCATCTTTATTTGCAGCAGGAGTCATCCTACATTTAGGGCATGCAGGCCTGCCATGCCCAAATGTGATCCACATTCCCCAGGAAAACAATAGTTCAATTGATGAAGTGGAAGGAGAAGAGTCAGATTGGGAGTATATAAATCATAACGATTCTCCTGATCAGGAAGATTTTCAGGAGTTTGACGACATGTTCTATGCCCTTGGACAAGATGACCCACGTTCGAAGAAGCGATATGATGCCTCTGGAAATCCAGTGCTCACCGTGGTCGATCGTTCTGGCATTCATCGCCTCGCCTTTCGTCTATGTAACTGTGATGGTCATCCCCCAGTTCATCATCAGTTGATGGGCATTGGGCTCTACCCTGCCACACAGACTTCTCCACGAACGGCATTCACATTTTCTGTCCTGGAAGATTTTCGGCTGATGAATCTGGAATGCAAAGTAACGGCGAACTCCTTCTATAATTATGTTCGGCGAATTACTGATCCAATTTTTCCACATACTCTCCCGGTGAGTATTAATTTTTTGCTGAACTTCCCACATGCTGATAATTCACCTTCCAACTAGAACCGCTATCGTGAACTCCTGAGGATATCCAGACAATGGAGACATCTGGCAAACAAGATAAAGTTTGGGATAGCCCATAGTCGCCGGGATGTGGGTCCCGGTGACCTAGCATACTTTTGCCCAGCATGCCCCCAACCTGACGTGAACCTCCCATCTGATTGGAAGGAGGACAAGGACAACTGGAAGTATCGGCGAAGTTTTGTTGTAGATGGTAATTTTTCTGCAGAACATATGAAGGCAAGGGGAAACAGTGAAGATGTCCATTTGACAAATGATTCTGGTTACTTCGCTGGCTTGAATGAATACAACACACATCTGTCAACAGCAAAGGATCAGCAACCAGTAAGTCAGATCCTTTCGGCGAACATTACCATTGAAAATCATTTATAGAAATCCACTTGCAATGAGCACCATGCTGTGAAGGGCACTCGTGGCTCTAATCGCCATCTAGATAGCACTGGAATTGGTGCCATCGCATGTGCCAGGCATGGGTGCTTTGTGCCCACTGGTGTCGTTGACTTGCACGGAGGTGAACGACAAATCAATATGGACTTCGCTCTCTGCAAAGCCCTTAATCGCATGAATGGAATTTTCAATGCTATCGTTTTGTACGACATTGCTTGTCAGTACAGCGTCAACTTTAATCGCCGAATATCGAACAGCCCATGCTTGAATCTGTCTCCGAACTTGCAAATAATTTGGGGAATTGGGTTGTTTCATATACATGCTCACCGGGACAGTTGCACCCCAAGATATTCACCAAACTTCATACCTGGGATTGGACAGGTAGATGGCGAGATTCTGGAAACACTGTGGTCCTCACTGAATGAAGTGAGCGGGAGTACTAGGTCAATGACATCTGCCCATCGGAGAGAAGTTCTAGATGATCATATGCTGGACAACAACTGGAAGAAAATGTTAAAGATGGGTGAGTTTTCTTGCTTCACCGACAGCGAAACCGATTGGTGATATACAACTTGAAAGTTTCTTCTCTGGGTAAAAAGTACAAGAAATCCTTGAAATGTTTGGCTTCGGCAAGGCAAGCCTATGAAGCATTGACGTCTGCAGCCAATGATGAGGTCATTCGGGAATGGTCTGAACAGGAAAGAAATGCCCAAGCGATGCGTGGAGATGACGTGAGCTCGATGGACATTTTTGATGTCCATTTGAAACAAGGTATCAGTCGACAGATTAAATTCTTGCTGTGAATGCATGCCTTACCTTTTCCTTGCATGCAACAGGTCCTGGTAAAGCGGACATGCAATTGCGGCTTATGCAAGACATGGTAATTCCGTCCGGTGACAAAAGCTGTGCCTCATGGCTCAGTGCTGGTCTGAAACTGGAGGAAGTGCAGTAGGTTTTCTTCTTCTGATTCCAAGTTCGAAACTGCAAGATGCTAGGTCAAAGGTTCAAGCATTTGTGAAGAGCCTCTCCAGGTTACCTACTGTTCAGGAGCAGCTTGAACTTGTCAATCGGCGACAACGATTGGAAACTCAAATGAGAAAATTTGAAGATGATGCATCAGCTTTTTTTCAGGATGAAGGTGAAGAGCCAGGAAATGATTACGATCCTGAGCAGCGAAGAATATCCCTTCCTTCCACCTACGGGCTCAAGAAATCACAAGAACTTGGAATAGAGAGCTTGGCAGAACAAGAACTTGTTCTTCGTCAGGGACAGGCTAATGACTGTCTCCACCAACTTCGCATTGATTTGGGGTATCGTTCTTTCTTATACCGCACCCAAGTCAGACATGCCGCCAATAGTCAACAGAAGAAAACGAGGGCTTGGGACAATGTCCACTCCATAGAACAATCTGTTACTCTCCACGCAAACATTTACCGGAAGTGCAGATCGGCGATGATCTCACTTGGTGCTGACGCAGATATCCTCGAGACTTACAAAGAATTGAAACAAGAAGATTTGACCTCAAAGACCACTCTTTTGGATCCCGCCCTTCCAGGGCAACGGAACAAAAATTTGCCATGGTTTTGGACCATTGATGTTCCTAATGATAACACATCAAGTGATTGGATGTCGGAGTGTAAGTAATCACCTCGTTGCACGAAGTCAATCTGACAATTTCGTCAAGTTTTTAGGGTCCAGTGGTTGCGGGCCAAAGCAATCAAAGATCGCTTTGAGGAAGATGTCTCACTCCTTGAGGCGGAAATGGGGTGGACCGTGAACTATTTCCACAATCAATGCCTGATTTGGAAATCATTCCACAAAGCCGCGGGGGACGACATCGGCAGAGCCTGTATTGCCGCGAAGGAATTTGCATTGTGGGAAAAGTTGATGTTAGATGCGAAAAGGATTACTCAAAGATTTAGGATTGCATGTGCCACTCCTTCCTGTGCTTCTTAATCATTGCAAACCTCAGGTTTTATTCCACCACAAAATGGAGAACCTGGTCGTATCTGGTCCAACAGACATGAATGACTTCGTTTGGAGTCAATTCATGGTCGAGGCACAAGTAACTGTCACAGCATATGAACTACAGGAAATTTTCACAAAATTCCCTCCATTCGGCACACCTCTGTGGGACATCTTCTGGGAGAGGGTGAATGAAATGATGGTGTGACCTACATATTAAACAATGTCCATTCACTAATCACTGTAATAGAGATCTGTTACGATGCTCGTCGGTTCTGCTACCTTACAGAACATGCACGTCAAGGTACCAGAAACTCTCAGGTTTCTTTCTGCTGCAGGCGCCAAGATGCAACGCGCTCAGGCTGTCTTACCAGTGCCTGGGTCGGCACTCGCCGAGGATGTTGTTGTCTGCATGAGTCCCTATATCAATCGATGGTGGGCGAACTCTGAGGGTCTCATCAATGATCCCCATCATCAGGAATGGAGATACCAGGGATCTCAGAGGGCAGTGGAAAGTTTTGTACGTTCTTTTCCTCATGCAAATAATTGTCCTAACATAATTTTCTAGCTCTTGTACCATCTTCAGCACCACAAAGTGTTGCCAATCACATCAAACATTTCGCCGAAGAAGAAAGATATACAACATGCATTACTGGCCATTCGGCGTGCAAGAACACTGATGGTATTATTGATGAAGTCAAATACAGAAGAGAATGAAACACTCTTAGAACAGATCACCTCTATCGACGAGAGGCTGCTGGACAGGCATTCAACAAAAAGGGAAGTTATCAATCATGTTTTGGAACAGCTTGGCCATCATCAAGGTGGCAATGAGTAACTGTATATATAGCCTCCTATACTTGATAGAATTTCTGTGACATGCATGACAGACACTAATGAAATTGATGATTAGTAAGCCGAAGTGGCGTGAGTATTACCTTCTTTTCTTCATTTCGCCGATTTGTTGCCATCCTACCGAATACCGTGACTCTACCACAAATGTCAAAGGGGTATTCACCGAAAGATCAAGGTGAATCATTATGCTACATGGGTGTTCCAGGTGCTCATGCATCATAGATGACATTCTAGAATTTAATCCAGTGAGTTTTCTCACCGGAAGCATCAAATCGGCGAACTCCAGTCCTTTCTAGAAATGTAAAGAATGCCTATTAGATGGGTTGGAACAATGTCGAGTAGCCAAAAACCAGAATGACTTGATTTGGGGGTGTCTCAATTGTAGATCCACCAAGCAGAAGCGATGCAGTGCATTACGAACACCAACGGCTATCCAGCAAGGGACAAAACTTGTCTATCCAAGTGGTACCTGGGACAATCTGGCCATTAAGCAAGTCAAATTCAACTCGCCGGCGATAGTGTCTGGAGACATTGTTGCCGAAGAAGAATCACACATCGTTCCCGAGGCTATGACGACAAAGGGAAAGAAAAGGCTTTCGGAAACGGAGGTGCTTCGTTCTCAGGTCATGGAGGGCGGTACTGTGTATGATCCAAATACCGGGCTCCGAAAGATTGGTTGCCTCAGAGTCCTGGAACGCCAACCTGGGGAGAAAAATCGTATGTCACTCTACCGGCTATGGGGTCTTCATTGTTATTCAGCCCTTTCAGTCATGGTGGTCCTTGAGAAACCTTGGAATAATGATATCCTTCAGCTAGAGAAACTTCGCACTGATATCGAAGCATTGAATAATGATGCGAGCGACGTACAGCAACTTGGAAATTCGATTGGTCTATTACAAGATATGCTGTCGAGCAAACTGGACCAGATGCAGACCAATGTCTCATGTTTCAGATCACAGTACCATGACATACAGAGCAGGTTGTTTGCAGTTAGACAACACAGGGAGAGCGTTTCGGCGGGGGTTCAAAAACTTACGGAAGTCATAACGCAGGAAGAATTGAATCGCCTAGAAGTAGCTGCCCGGTTGACTTCATAGTTACTAATTGGTGTTATCTCATGGTAAACTGTTGGTTATGTATTTTGTTCCGACAGGACACAGCAGTACAATGTATTG
>JBBPNZ010000474.1:5642-19135 GCA_038091195.1 Phylloporus rhodoxanthus | reverse complement strand
GCCAGTCCCTCTATGCTGCAAGCTCTGCATATCTCGATCTCGAATACCGCTGTGCGGCCTTCCAAGGCGACACCAGATGGATCCATGGGTTGTGCGTGAGTTTGCAACATTTTATGTGACATTTACAATCTTTCATCTGCTACGCATGTTCGTCGCCGTCCCGGCATCAAAGTTATATGCAGACTATCGAGGAGAGTGTAGTCGGCATCAATGATTATTGACATCCGAATCGCAGTACGGAATCATGTCAGGTACGAATATCAACAAGTTCGAGTAAAAATATATATATCCTAGATAATGTGAACATGATGACCATTCGGCTGAAACCTCCCGTCAGGTGTGGCCGCCAGTTACACCAGAGGAACAAATGATACAGGCAAGGGAATCTGGACACCAATGCCGTCAGCCATCGCGGAAACATGACCATCGGCTATCGACAATCCACTCCACCTTGTTCATCATTCCTCAAACTTGCGCACCATTTCGAACAGGAATACCTATATCTCGATGGTCCTGTCATTTGGATCAGCGATGTTGTGGGAATAATCCAGGATGAAAGTATATGCAAATCGCCAACCAGGGCACGACCGGGTGCCATTCAAAGAGGTTATTGTAAATGCGAAAAGTGTTACAAATGGTGCACATGTTCGAGTATACGCGCACGCCGGCTGTTTTCTTTACCGTCCTACCGAACCAGCTCAAAAAACGATACATGAGGACACTTTTATGACCCAGCCCGAGTGCGGCCCGGCTCCCCCGACCCACAGCATCACCTTCCCCCGATTCTGCTTTGGCTGGTTCGCGTCCTTATGCGCCCGGGACGCCCACGCCCATCACTTTGGGGAGTGTAGCACCTGTCTATCCGCCGCTCATCGTGGGCAGGTTGACGCTCTGCTGCCTTTGAGCACCAGCCTCTTTGATGTTCCTTGAGTTGGCTATGTATCATGTCGGTGATGGCGTCATTGTACGGCAAGGCAGGATAGATCATTCTTTTGTAACGATTAGAGACTGAAATATTCCACGTATGCCCTGGATGTTGTGTGGGATGAAGAGCAGACGATAAGCATCATCTTCTCGACAATCAAACGCATGTATTGACTGGCTTTGGACCCTCTCAGTCTGAACGGATGATCGACCTGACGCTTTGCTGAATCACCAAGCGTCCCATGTCAAGTCTCAAGCGCATTACCTTTCCGCAGATACGACGTGACTTGCAGAATTTGCATCGTGAAGAATCATTCGCATGACGTAACGGATCGGATGCGTTTCAAACTCTTGTCCTCGTCATGCAGAATTCTGAACATCGATCGACCTCCAACAAAACAGTGCGTACCAGCTCCCACGGGTCGCCGTCCGATCGTAAACTGGCAGACTCATTGGCGCCAACTGACGTTCGGAAAACAAAATGACGAGTAGGATGGCTATAGAATTCAGAAATATCGATCGACATCCATTGGTTCCAGGAGCGTACCAGCTCGTACGGGTCGCCGTCCTATCCACGACAGAAACTGGCTAGCCCATGAACGCCAACCGGGCAAGGCTATGTTTGAAAAACGAGATGACAAATAGTTCGCTTTAGCAGGTAAAAAGAATGCAGCACCTAGCATGTGGAGTGGGCTTGACAGTCAACGTTCATGAGCCGTATGTAACCAGGCCTAGAGAATGTCGAGGTCAAGTCTCGTAATGATGCGGTGTGGGTCCAAATTTCTCGATACACTTTACTCACTATGAAAAATTCTGCTTTTGATATATACCCCCTCTCTACATGTTAATAAAGGACAAAGCAGCGAATCACACAACCGACCATCAGACCGTCTCCCCAGGATGGACGACAAGCTTCTTCCCACTGACGAGATTGTTCCTCAATCTTTTCAGTCCTGGAACGACACCATTCAATCCCCCTGGTACAACTTCAACCCGGGTGGGCTGGCAAAAAGTACACGTGAGCGATGGGCCATCCCTACGTAACGCTAAAGAGAGACGTACCACAATTTCCCCAGCTTCCAGCAGGGCTGGAAGGTTTTGCGCCAACGTGCGCGCAAACGCCCTGTTGGCGGGCTGGTACATGCTTCCGAACGCGCCCAGCACCTCCTTGGTGCTCCCGGGCATCTCCTTGATGGAAGGGGGGAGAACAATGATGATGTGGCCCCCTTCTGCGAGCGCATCGTAGCCGAGTTGCTGCGTTTCTTGCGTCGAGACTGCGTCATAAACGACAGTGATCGGTTTTGTGACGATGCTCGCAATTTTAGAGGCGAAAGCAGACGCGGGGGTGTTCCGATCAATGACGTGGGTCGCACCGCGCGATTTGACAAGATCCGAGTTGGACAGAGATGCGGTGGTGATAATCTGGGAAAACCCAGATAGTCTTGCGAATTGGAGGGCTAATTTGTGGATTATTAATTAATGGAGGACTCATGATAAGCGTCTATGTAGAAGACGAGTTAGGAGCGGGCGTACCATATTGGCCGACGGAACCAGACCCTCCAAAGATGAGAATTGGTTGTCCTCGAGACATGCCTCGGCCACCATTCCAAGGCGCTTTCAAGCCAACACCATTAGGAGATGGAGAGTAGAGAGGAATGGATGCCGTAGCAACACAAAGCGGAAGCGAGGCTGCTTGGTCCACCGTTATGTTAGATGGAAGCTATCAATGATTCAAGTTCTGTTTGTCTAAAAGCGAAAGACATTCACCATACCTTTGAAGCAATCTCGGCGGTCACGAGAGCGTACTCCTGGAAAGCCCCGTAATCATCGTTTGTGAAAGTACCCTGATGGATTCTAAACGACGATTAGAAATGAAGAGAATGAATGTCGGGAACTGACATACACTCTGTCGCCCTTCTTAAACTGCGTCACACCCTCTCCCACAGCTACGACTTCCCCAACAGCATCCCTTCCCAAAATAGCGGGGTATTTGGACCCAATTCCATAAGCTTGGACCTTCCAGTCTACGGGATTCAAGCCCACAGCAACCTCCTTGACGAGTATGTCTCCCGGTCCAGGAGTGGGTACAGGTCTAGCGCATAATACAAAGGCGCCAAATTTCTCTTTGAGGTAGAGGGCACGAGAGAATGACATGAGCTTGAGTGAACAGACTGATTGAGACAGGAAGGCGTCGGAGGAGGGTTATATACGTTCATGTGACCAGCTACTACAAGGCTGATCAGTCGTCTTTGCCAAGTTATAGTCAGCATACATCAGTCACATAAACCCACTCACATGGTCAAGTTATAGGAAGGATGACTCCAAAGGATTTGAAGACAGGCTACAGCAGAGAGTCAAGCAATGCGTAAGCACGATGGCGATTCACCCACCGACAGAAAACAAACCAGCTTTCGGGTATTAGGCTAGGACTCTCAGTCAGCATGAGACTATATCACTAATATTTCCCCATAACCACGGAGGGGGTTTGACATGTGAGATGACGTTTGACATGTAAGATGACTGGCCGCTCACTGGACGTGGGATTCCGAGTCTGGTTCTCCTCACCAATTCTTCATACGGCACATCGCATTCTCCATATGCATAAAGCATTGCCTTCAAATAAACTCTTACCTAGCGGTGCATTGCGTTAGCTTGAGAGCCTGGGTATAACAAATAATATTGTTTCCTTTGAGCTCGTTTTCTCCCTCGCCACGGGTTCCGACTACCCATCTTCACAACGCAATTCGCAATTCGTCACCGAGATACCCTGACCACTTACCTGGGGCAGAGACCTCGGATGTCACCTGGTCGAAGAGTCATGAACGACTCATTGACAATTTGCACTGGGGTCTGCCACCGGAGGCAAAATGGAATCCGGGTCTCCTGACCACCGAATTCATCTGCAAATAGGCCAGTTGACGAGGCATGCGGCCTGCACATTCGTAAACCATTACACCCCATTCATACTTCAGTTATCCGTGTTCACCCGTTCATTCACACCCATTCGACTGTGTGTATCTCAATCGTGAAACCATTCAAGACTCACTCCATTCGCACACGCTTCTCCGTTTGTCTATCCACACCAGCTGGATCAAGAGTATACTCGATAGGTTGCTTTGGATGTTATCTGGTAGCTTTGGGCAAGAACAGTGAGGCTGAGTTGTCGGACTCAGTCCGAAGCTACAGCGGCCGTTCATTGACCAATAGCACCAGCCAGTCACCTCCTACACACTGACACTGTCATATTATAGACTGGCGAGTGGCGACGCCATCATTCTCGGGTGTCACGACCGAGAACATCTTACAGCGCCCCTTTCCCCTCGTTTATGTAGAAAATTTACATAAGATGATTTCAAGTTCACTCCCCATTCCCATGCCTAACTTCATAATAATTGGGTGGCCGGTCTGACGCGTAATGAGGCACGAGTGAAGCGGGAGAGCCAAGTCTTCGGACAAGCGAGGGAAAGTGGCGCGACAGCGCGTCTTTCTTTCGCGCCACATCGCGCACTCGCTGGCTCCTCATGAGCACAGCTCGCGCTCGAGTTTTCATCTCGCCGACCGACTGCTGCCGTTGGACTACGTCCCCACCAGTCGTGTCGTGTCCCCAACCTGCATGACCGCTGGTCGAGGCTACGCCCCACTGGTCATGCCTGACCGCACCAGGCCAGGCCGACTGATGTCGTCGGACCACGTCCCATCAGTCGCGCCCCAACTCGCATGACCGCCGATCGAGGCTATGCCCCACTGGTCATGCCTGACCGCACCAGGTCTGGCCGACTGCCGCCATCGGACTACTACGTCCATGCCAGTCGTGCCCCCAAAAATAAAAAATAAAAATAAAAATAACAATAAAATAAAATAAAATATTACATGATCGCTGCCGAGGCTACGCCCCGTCGATCATGTTATTGAAAAATTAAAATTAAAACTAGATTAGTGGCTAAGGCTACAGCCACCAAATCAGGTCATGTCGTCCTTCTCCTAGTCTTTGGGCCCGCTGCCTTCGCTGCATGCGTCGTAGCACGACTATTGACCTGGGTACGCAGCTCACCATTGGCCCAGGGCAGTTTGTGGAGCCGGACAGCGCAAGTTCGCGCTGCCGCCCATCCCTACTAGGGCCTAAGATGGCTATACCCGGGTGGTACCCGGGTATGACCACGCGTACGGGTTAAACCCGGGTATATTCTGCAGGTTACCCGGGTAGCCTGCAGGTCATAGGTGTTTGACATAGTAGTAGTAGCGTCGAAGTAACTATTCAACAATGACAACGCTCTCTGCCGGCTGTACCTTTGCTTTGCCCTTGCTAGCATCTTTCATTCGAGCAACTGCATTAGCATCAACGTCGTGACATGGAGGACGTGCCGCAGCGCTGACTGGAGAGTGGTGCGAGTGGTGGTGGCAGGGCCACGGGCCGCACGGCGTCGTCGTCGTCGTCGCATGTCGCAACGCGCCGACTGGAGGGTGGCGGTAGCAAGGGCGCGGCGTGGACGTGGCGCCGTCGTCGTTGCGCGCATTGCAATGTGGTGATTGGGAGGGATTCTGTCGTCAAATGGCCGTTGGGCTCGTCGACAGCACGGGAGGGTGAGGAGGTGGTGGGGGTGCGGTTGCGCACACGTCGGCGTTGACGCCCTTGCAATGTCGTTGGTGGTGACCGGTGACGGGTCAACGCCGTCCCCATCGTCCCCTTGTCGTGGTGGAAAAGGTTGCGGCGTTGAAGCGTTGACATCACGGCAGGGGCGTCATCGTCGTTGCGCA
This sequence comes from Phylloporus rhodoxanthus, assembly GCA_038091195.1. Taxonomy (NCBI): domain Eukaryota; kingdom Fungi; phylum Basidiomycota; class Agaricomycetes; order Boletales; family Boletaceae; genus Phylloporus; species Phylloporus rhodoxanthus. Next base: position 13,456 of record JBBPNZ010000474.1, on the reverse strand, counting down.
TGTCGCAACGCGCCAGCGGAGGGTGGTGGTGGCAATGGCGCGGCACGGCACGGCACGGCACGGCACGGCCGTCATCGTCACGCGCGTCGCAACGCATTAGCGTCGACGTCACAGTAGGGGGGACGTCATCCTTGTTGCGCGTGTCGCAACGCGCCAATTGGAGGGTGGTGGAGGAAATGGCCCGTCGCCGTCGTTGCACGCGTCGCAACGCATTGGCGTCAACATTGTGGCATGGGGGGCCGGGGCGTGTCGTTGGCGTTGGGCTGACTGGAGGGTGGTGCAAGTGGTGGTGGCAGGGGCACGGCATGGCTGTCGTCATCGGCGTTGCACACGTCATACTCTAGTGGAGTCCATCGGAAGAGAGAAGTTCACCATCACTTTCCTGTACACAAAGGTGACCACAAGTTGATTTTATAGATTCATATTAGTGTACTACTACTCACCAATGATTTTATTGTCTGTCCAATCCCAGACATCTGCATTGGGCAGTGTTCCCTGTTTTGCCTGTTTGTGCAAAGGGGAATGAATGATGATACTTGGGGAAGAATGCCTTGCCCTGGCTTGTGAGCAAGTATGCTTGGATGGAGAGTCTGGTGGGGTCTGATGAGACATCAAACCAAGCAGCAAGTCTGTTGGGATGACCTTCACTGGCTTTATCACAAAGTAAACTTGCCCTTGACATGTCATACAATTTTTGTGTCAAGCAGTATTGACATACAGACACTGTTCAAGCTGCAGTGTCATTTTGGGGAGTGGAGCAACCTGATATTCCTCCTGCAAGTACTTGGTTCATCAGGTCACTGCAGTGTGCTTTGAGTCTGAGCTGTCTTGGTGGAACCCAACAAACTTGGTAGCAATTGTTGAGTCTGTTCACTGCTTGACAGTCAGTGTGCCAAGTGAGTGCAGTGTAATAAATGTGATTTAGCAGCATTGACATGACATCTGCCAATGTCATTGTCAGTCGAATTTTACTACCCCTGTGACCGCAGGTATACCCGGGTTAGACAATTTCCGTCCCCCCCATACCCGTACGCCCGTAACCCACCCACTGCCAACCCGCAGGTTACCCACCGCAGGTTACCCAGGTACCCTCCTACCCACCGTAGGCCCTAATCCCTACCCTCTGTCCTCGTCTCCGCTTGTCACGCGTCACATCACACGAGCGCCGTCCAAAGACCGATGAATTAGTTGTCCATCGCGACCATGCCGGTAGGCGCCTCGCTTGCAAAAGTTTATCCAAGTTCACCCATGTATATGACTCGTGGGCTCGGCGCAGAACGCATGGTCTTCGTTCCACCTCTGACATTCTACCGAGCTCGCGATGACATTACCCGTATTGTACATCGTGCGGGGTACGTGCATCAACTTCGGGTATTGAGTGGGCTTATCAAAGCTCCCTAGTCACCTCTACTGTCTTCCAAGCTCTAGGGCTTGCTCTGACGACATGGCGGATTTACATTCGTCTCAAGATTCGCCGCTTTTGGTGGGAAGATGCCTTTGCAGTTGCCTTGTTGTTCACTAGTCTGCTGTGGATAATAACAGAGTGGATCAATATAAAAACTAGTATGTATCCATGTTCGCAAATGCCGATTACAGACTCATGCATAACCAGATGGTTTAAGCTCCCTTGTGGCTGCTTGGATCCACTCCATGAGTTTCACCTCTCTCATAATGTCTGTGTTCATACGCTTTGACTGTTGTGACATTGTTCTTACATGACGCATATAGGCTGGTGCACATGAGCGTACTGTTTTCTATCATCAGAATTATCCCCGGAAAACCTTTTCTTCTCAAATTCACTTATGCATGTGTGGCATACTATGTGGCCTCCTGGGTGACACTTGTCGTCCTGAAGGTCGTACAATGTGTCTCGGATACAAGTTGGCACCATCAACCATTCGCCTTTGGAAAGCCCCATTGTCTGTTAAAGTCACCAATCCCAGTCGTTCAGTTTTCGAGTAAGTTGGCTCTTTGCACACACCTTCATACTAATCGCCGTGATCCAGCCGATTGCGTCGCTGTTTCGATCCTCGTAGTACTCCCTCTACGCATGCTCTGGAGAATTAAACTTCCTAAATGCCAACGCAGAATGATTCTCTGTATCTTTTCTTCCAGCGTTTTCCTTGCGTTTGGCGCTCTCTTCCACACCCTAGGCCAGATTCTCAACATATACTCGGTGATCGTCACAGGCATAAACGTCCAAGTACGTCGCTCTCCGACTTGGTCGTGAACGCTCAACGCATTCGCCACAAGATCGCCTTGTCGCTGATCGTATGTAACTTGCTCGTCGTCGTCACCTTTACGTACCGTTTCTGGCTCCGCGACAGAGATGGCGAGGATGCGACGACGCACGTCTTTGACGACGATTTCACGACACCGCTCTCCTGGACAACGTCTCTGCGGCTGACGACCGTCGACCTCGCTGATTATCCCATCACGCAAATGACAGAGAGCAGTTGTGCCTCGCGTTCTCCCACGCAAGGGTCGTTCTTAACATGACATGCGCGATATTTATTCTTCGCATGGTGTACACGCTGTCGACATTGTCGAGTCTCACCAGGGCCTGATCCGATGAACCTGACCTATCCAAATACGTTTGCAAACTCTGTGGAATGAATGCTATTTGTGGGATGCTGTACTCGGAGGTCCATAGCGCTCACCTTTGCCATGCATCGTCCTCGGTTGTAACCTTGGAGCCAATAAAAAGTCTAGTACTGCACGATTCTACGTCTTGCATACGAATACACAAATCAATCGAGGGAGTGCATACCCAACTGCACGTCACTTTCTGACCCGCCAACTAACGCTACAATCCGACGCACGCGTCAAACGAATAAGAGAAATCTATGCATGTCGACACGTCAACTCGCCCCACCCTTTTTGCCATCCAACGCCGCATGGAATATCGAAATCGCGCTCTGTACGCCACGCTGCCGCGCTGACGAACTCCCGCCCATCCTCTTGCGGTCCGAGTTCGCAGGCGGCGGTGGGGGCGTCGGTGGGGAACTGATGCTCGACGCGCTTGGCGAGGACGCGCGCTCGAGCGACGGCGTCTCGCGTCCGTCGTCGGAAGGCGTCATCGGTCGCGATGGCATCAGCATGGGTATAAAAGCGGGCAGGCTCGTAGAACTTGGCGTTGGAGACTGAACCTGGCTCTTGCTTTGGCCGAACAACGGAGATTTCTCCGCCGCAGGCGGTGGTAACCGCTCGTTCTCGATATCCGACCGCCGTCTATCACGTGCATAAATGTCGATCTCGATTTGCGGGAAGATATACGTACGCATCTTCAAAGCTCGAGATGGCTTGCTTGATGCCTTCCGCACCAAGTGCCAGCATACCATAAGGAAGTCTGCCAGTGGACGTTATGCTCTTGAGTTCCGAGACGTTTTCAGATTCCTCCCTGAATGCGTCATGTGGCACGAGTTGTCCATGCAAAAAGTTGACTTACCGAAGCACTGCAAACACGCGTGCCATGCGTCCCACTGCAAGAATTTTGTTCTTGATGACTGCTCTCCGATCCCGGATAGGGTCATCGTGATGCGGTTCTGCAACCTGATCATGGTCGAGCTCTTCTTTGGAGCACGTGTTGAGGACTGCAACCAGCATATCCGTGACTTGGGTGAAAGGTACATCAAACGCAGATTCAGCCATGGAACAAGACAACATACTCTTTTCCCCGACAAATGGTAGGCTCCACTCGAAAACATCTTTGAAATTAGGAAGCCAGTACGGATGTGATGTACAATTGAATTGGGTAATATTCATCGTATTGTTTTCGTACTTGAGCACCGCTGCTTTGTTGTTATACACGTCGAGGTAATTCGGAGCAGAAAATATGGTGATGAGTGTCGGGAACCCAGTACCCTGGGCTTTCCGGTACATTCGAAAACTAGACGGGATGAGAGTCGCTGGGTGGTCGTAAGCACCACATACCCGGAATCCTGTGCTTCGTGGGCCCGAATAATGGATAACAAACTGTTCCTCTCTAAGAACTTGCACGTGGCCGAGTAACTTGTCAATTGGAAATACGAGACCATCAATTATGGGCGTCCAGGATAGTGGAGCACACTCACGTAAAGAAGAAGGAGCACCCCCTGACGTGATTGTGCAGATAGAGTTCTTTTCCCTTTTCCGACCCAAAATCTTCTGCTGGATCTGACCAGAGGATATCGCACATCAAACCGTGCGTTGGAGGCTCACGAAAGCGGTCCAACTATCAGTGAACGGATGAGTTAAACAAGCATGCCGAGAAGATCTTGGCAGGCGAACCGTTTGCAGGTCTTGAATTGTATGCAGTTCGGGAGACAAACCGCCATGTATGCACAAGAACTGTTTGTTCATGATAGCAGCAAGGGGGAGTGCACAAAAGGAGTCCATGCATGCGTCATATAAACGCTCGGAATACTTGTGTTTGCCTAGAAACCTTTCCAGATGGAGAATGGATAATGATAACTGGAATGCGACTAACTCACATTCAATCTTGAATGTAAAATACTCGGTCAAACGCCGACATTCATGGTTACCACGAAGAAGGAACAAGCTGTTGGGAAAGCATATCTTGAGTGCCCAGAGATATAGAACACACTGTGAAGGGTGATGAGGCGATGTCTCGCTAAGATAAGAAAGTGAGTACTTCGATACTAAAGTATCCTCGATCGACATAATCTCCCAAAAAGAGGTATCGGGTCGTCTTTGGGTTTCCGCCCTTTTCGAAAAGTTTCATGAGGTCATACTTGATATGGAATCAGCATGCCTTGTCTTGGCGCAGAGCAGACCACGCACGTATTGGCCATGAATGTCGCCACAGACTAAGGGTCGTATCACCACGGACTCTACTGGGTCTCCCACCGTGAGATCTCACCTGTCACGGGAGCATCGATGTCCAGCACATTTGGCTCACTGTGGAGCAGAGCAGTGGCCTTTTCAACGATCCAAAGGGCGTGTTCCTCCCGAATCCTACCTTCGTGGAAGAAGTGATCCTTGAGAAAATCGAGATTGGGCTTGCTCGGATCGTGCGGGGAGAAGAACTGAGCATCAGTCGGGACGCCTACGGCAGGCTGCGCGACCTGGGGACGGACACATGAGTGAGCATGACGGAAAAATAAAGACGCACGTCTTTGATGATGCGCTCTCGCGTGCTGATGGTCATACCATTGTCGAGACATTGTATCGATAGATCGATGACTGGTCTGTTCGCGGGGTTTCTGTGCTCGACCTCATGAATCGCCTTGTCAAAATGTGCTTGAGCAGTCAACATGGTGATGAGAGGAAGGAGCACAGGAAGAAGATCTGAGGGCTATGTATCAAGGGCACAGCTTGGACAAGGGCAGCCAACGATGTCCATAATTGGACTCTGATGTGAACGGAATGGCTGGCTGGCTGGTTCAACATGTACAGGCTTGCGATGGGTAGGGGGAAACTTCAACAGGTCTACATTCTCCACATTCAAGCCTCATCGAGGAAGCGTCGCTTGCGTATCAACATAGTTACAAGGGACCCATATAAATGAAATTTCCATAATCGTGGGAGATTTTATCTCGTCTTCTGACCATGAGTCGCTCGGGTGCTACTCAGGCCAAGGACAGACTGTATGCACAGTTGGCCTCCAGTCTCAAAAACATGACCCGCGCGGTGGGCCAAACAGCCGATCTCATGGAACAACTCCAAAACGACTTGGACGCGATGAGAGTCCTCGCGGGCACCCACGCTGCACAGTGGGTGGCGTACCACGATGTTGCCTCATTCCAAGCGTGACGATCCGTCTGTCTAGGTTCATGACCGCTGCGGCAGAACTGGTTCCAGAAACAGAAGGGGAGGGGGACCCGTCTGAAGGGCCCAAGTCTGGAAAATGATTCCGGCCCGATGGATTTCATGTGAGGAATGTGAGCTAGCAGTTTCCAAGTCTTTTGTGATACTGTCCAGTTATAAACGCACATCGCTCAGCGCTCAGCATGCATGGCGATCAACGATCGACATAAAGGCATCCCTAATACGGTACAAAACAAGCACTCACAAAAAAGTAATCTACAATGACCAGGTCCATCAACCACAGAATAGGCAATGTACAACATCATGCATGACTCAGTCCTCCTTGGGGACATAGCGAATGTCCCTACGAGGACATTCTGATTTTTTCGGAGAGTCTATCGACATGTTAGCACGTCTCACCGAGGAAAAACTGGCGCTCACCGATGGAAATAAATTTGCCATCGATAAGCGAGCCTTGCAGGTTGAAGTACCAGCTGATGTTGTCCAGCTGATCATGAGAGCAACCCACGGCAGGGGTATACTAACACGAAAAAAGGTCATCACGCATATATTCATTGGAATCAACTTACGCCTGAACCTTGCTCCAGCGCAGAGAGAATCTCAGACAGCGTGTAGGTACGGTGCTTGGAAGGCGCGATCCCCGCATCTGCGAGCCACTTGTACGTCGGGAGCGTCTGGAACAGCTGCACGGTGGTCTCAAAGTACGCCACGGCCTTGAACCAAGGTCAGTGAACCGAGCGAGTGCGTGGAAATCGCCCAATACGAACGCCCTACCTCTGCACCGTTAGGGCTGTCTTGTGGTAGGCAAGAAGGCGCCAATGTACTATTTCAAAGCAAGGTCAGAACCCGCCGGGAATCTAAACACACTAATGCTGCGCGTGTTACCTGTAGCATGTACCATGCTTTGCCCACTCATGCTTTTGGGATACAATCAGAGCGATTCCTAATCAAGCACTCGCCAGACCTACGTTCCAAAGGTGCTCGTTGGTACCGTCGGCGTTCAACCAGTATTGCTGCATAAAGTCCAGTGTCAAACTCGCTCCTTGCTGGACGAGGAGCTAGAGTGCACGTTCAGGCCTAACTGTCATCAAACATCCCAAGCCATTCAACCCACCGGGCTGATGTCATAGTCGCGAGTAGGATCGCAGTTCTCCCTATATGTACCATCACAGCTACGATCGACAGTCGATGTAAGTGATCGTTGGCACTATGGAAAGTAAAATGGACACACTTATCGGGCCACAAACCTACCAAACGTATGAGGACGATTAGATCTTTGCAAGATGATCACATACCATGAATTGTCCAGCTGTCCCTAGGACTTCCACGGACCTTCGTGTCCCAGAACTGCAAGGATGTTAGTTGACTTCGTCGAGACAATATTTAGCGAGGCAATAGATACCTGGGTCTGGAGCAAGAGGCCCTAGAATACATGGAAAAGAGGTCAAAAATGACATTTTGGTATTCCAAGGAACATACCCCAGGGGACTCGGTGCAACATGTGTCGGACACGAACGCGGTCTGACAAGAAGGCGGGAGATCAGAAGGGCAACCAGAGCTAATGGTACCAGCGAAATGAGGAGAGTTAGGCGTAAACAACGCCGGTACAAGCAACTGAGTGATCACGGAAAGAGATGGGAACATTTTCACCACAATATCGACCTGAGTCCACTTTCTGTGTATTTAGGCCGAAAGGTGCAGGTTTAGTCTTCCATTGAAGAACATATTTAGTACACTTCAGGGTGGGCAGGGGCTCTGAGATAAGGATGGAGACGCCGAGGAGGCTCCATTTGCCCATAAAAAGCTAGGTCGTGGACCCGGAGAAAAGCGATTAATCATTGAACCTGTACATGTGTCCCTTTTCTCAGCACGCAAAGAAGTAGCTTCCTGTGGCTAACCAATACAGCGTAGACACGGTCCCGCACTTGACGCCCGTTGAAATCCAAGCGATCGCATTGTCGTGCACATCTCGCCAGCCTAAGCAAAATCATCCCAGGAGTCGTTGGCTCGGCGTACCATTCTTTTTTTGTCAGGGACGCATGGAT
>JBBPNZ010000473.1:0-19207 GCA_038091195.1 Phylloporus rhodoxanthus | reverse complement strand
TCTCAATAGCCATATTTCGGATAGTAATTTCAGCTCACTGTGGTATGGATAGCGGGACAACCGTGCTCCCAGAAAAGTAGTTCTCGGCCCGAAGGCCTTACTCAAGGGAACCCCCGACTCCCACGGTAGTGGGGATCGCCTCAATTCGTGCCATTCTTGTGAGATCCTGCTGGACTGATGACACCAAAGCCTTCCGTCCATGCTTGCACAAACCTTGGGTTGTGAAACTCGGCGATTCTATGTACGATGACACTCATTCAAACCTGTGTAGCACATGTTTCTGGATCAGGACGCGTCATTCTGCGTCATCACTTCGTGTTTTGTGTGTGGATCCTTATCGTTTCCATTTTCTGACTGGGAAGAGTATGATGCTTCAAGCTGATAGGGACGAGCGGCATCGACCAAAGCAAAACAGTCGCAATCATATACGTCGAACGTTCTTTTCGCTGCGAGCGGGCGCGGGCGAGCGAGTGGGGTGGGGCGCACGACGACGTCGTGGTGGTCATTTGTCTGATGGAGTGTGAAATGACCCCACGAGCTTCGAAGCGTCACCAAACACCCACCATAACCTCTCCTGCACTGCGACCTCTCTTGCGTCGACTCCTACTTGCTCCATTCGTGGCCCTCCCAATTCAAACCGTAAACCCTTCTGACGAATCCCAAGGAGCCCACGCAGGTTCCAATGGCGCAGGTCGGGGAATTTGATGCATGTTCATGTTGCATCACACTTGCTCACCCTTCCCATAAGTAGATGCGCCATGTCGTCTTCATTGGAGAAGTCGGGGCAGGCAAAAGCTCTGTCATCAACCTTTTTGCGGATCGCGAGTGTGTTGCGACATCTCCTGACGCTTCGCCATGCACGCGCGACTTTGTCCCAGCCGATGTCTCTATGGATGGGACGACGTACAGGTTGTGGGATACCCCCGGCTTGGTTGAAGCGTCATGGCGATCAACGGGCACAGGCTCCCTCAAGCCGTTTCTCCAGCAGAGGTATCGTCGGGGAGAACTTGACCTCCTTGTGTTTTGCGCGCGAGGAAGCAGGGCGAACAAGAGCATGTCAAGAGCTTACGAGATCTTTGGCCGCACGACTCGTCAGATGGGGATCCCAGTAGTACTTGCCATAACCTATCTCGAGAGAAGCCAACCAACAATGGAGGCGTGGTGGCAAGACAATGAAAGGAGCCTTGGGGCTCTGGGATTGGAGTTTGACGGCCATGCATGCCTTACTTGCCTGCCTGCCCATCATCGCAGATGGGCTTCGCAGCAAGAGGTTCATTTCCTGATTTCGACACATTACCGGAGGCGACCCATATCCATCGATTCTATGGACGATTACCTATCGACCCCCAAGGGTCCCTGGGCTTGGCTTGGCTTATATCGCACGGCCAAACAGAAGGAAGACTCCCCGGATAACATTTTAAAGTCTTTACGTGCCGATCTTGAGGTAATGAACACCCAGCCTGGTATGTCCTTTGTCTATCCCGACTCGAGTATGCTTATTCATTTCTGGTTATCCATGCTTACCAGAGGATCTCGAGGAAACCCTGAAAGAGCTCCACAAAAAACTTGCCGATTCACAAGAGAAACATGGTGAGTTCTTTGTCGACCCTAGTCCAAATATTCCCAATCAACTTCGGTCATCAAGGCGAAGAGATAAAAACTCTCGAGACCACCATCCAACAGCTCCGCATTCAGCTTTTCGACTCTCAACAGGTCGTTCGTGCACACCGACAGAAACATGAATGCGAAACACTGTATACTGATGGCCACGTCATTGAAGCTGGAAGGTCTCTCCTCTACATCACAAAGTCCGTCAACGACGACATAAAATCTGATGCGATCATCATGGAGTGGCTTTCTGGTTGGTTTCGTCGCCATCGATCAGAAAAGGCCGCTTAATTACTACTTTCAGGCTTTACGGACAAATGTGTCGCTGCACTGGAACGAATTGGAGATGAGGCTTCACAGACCAGGAAAGATGATGAAGCACTTGCTGCCTATGCCACAGCACTGTCCCTCCGTCCATCAAATTCGAGTGCTTTCTTAAATAGATGGGTAAGCACAATGTTGCTTCATGGATCGACCAGCCAGACACTGCGTGGTGCCCGAGAGGTAAGCTTACGTGGCACCATAATCATAAATGCTGATATCCTTTTCATCAGTTCAGACTCAAGGAACTTGCCATTTACCGTGCCATATGCGACGTTCTTGAAGGAGATGGTCGAGTTACGGAAGCAATCGGATGCTTTCAACAGATGAAGAGTGAGCTCACACAAGCCACGGATGTCAGCGACGAGCAACCACAATGGGAGTTCGGTGAGTAGTTACGGTGGAATACTACCGGGCCTGGCTGAGCATCCAATGCAGATTTTCAACGGCGATGCACTGAGAGCCTAGAAAAGCTCGCCGACGTTGCTTTCCGCTCTCAGAACTACGATGAAGCTGACAGACACTACTCGACTATACTCTCACTTAATCAACCAGATCGCGTGCCCACACTGATCAAGCGAAGCCACGTACGAGCTATGATGAAGTCATGGGAGGATGCACTGAAGGATGCAGACGAGGTATATCTTATCTTAGCAGTGCAGTCCATATCAGTAACATAACTTACAGGCGATCAAACTCGACCCATCATCTCCTCGATGCTACGAGCAGAGGCATGCAGCATTGCACGGAGCAAGACGTCATGCAGAAGCAGTTGCAGCCTTTGATACGATGCTATCGAAAATCCAGGAATCCCCCAACGCACGTGTCCGTGGTGAGTTATTTCACGGGTATCATCGTTATACAAGCTGACGCAGGTCATAGAACTTCGTTCTCAGTATCGGGACGCGAGACGCATCATTAAGGGTATCATCCGAGCGGCGACTTCCCACATGCCACGGGTTCTCATCGACACTACTACGGGACATCTGTGCGATAGAACTCAGCAAGCTGAAGCATTCGAGACACTTCCAGTCTTCAACGAGCTCGTATCATCCATGACGCGAGAGATAGACGATGTGTGGATTCGGAGAGAGGTCAATGAGTTTTGCAGATATGTCATGTTCTCACACAAGTGGGAGCACGGCGAACCTCTTTTCCAGCAGGTCATGCATGTCACGGTCTATAAACTAGAAGCGTCACGCGGAAACATCAAGCTACAGACATTCTGCTCAATCGTGCGTACTCTCGGATTCCGGTGGGCATGGAGCGACACGTGCTGCATCGATAAATCGGATAATGTGGTGCTGCAGGAGTCGCTGGTCGCCATGTTCGCATGGTATCGTGGTTCATCCCTTACGATAATACACCTTCTTGGTGTCTCGTCGCTGTCGGACGTGCTCGATGCTCTCCGGGAGAGCATCTGGAATAGCAGAGTGTGGACTTACCAGGAATACGTGGCTGCCAAGAGGGTCCTGTTCTACACGGAAGACTGGAAACCGTACCTCGGATTGACACTCGAGAATCACAAAGAGTCGCCTGCCATCCTGAGGGAACTGGAGATGTCACAAGTATCTTCGGAGCAGGTGGCTGTACTTCAACCTGGACTTGATAGAGTGCGGGAGAAACTATATCTGGCTTCGACGCGCGAAACGACACTCGTGGAAGACATTGCATATTCACTCCTCGGTATCCTCAACGCATCTATTCCAGTGATATATGGCGAGGGCACCCGTGCGGTCGGTCGCCTTTTGGAGTATGTCCTCACTGGATCGGGTGATGCCACAATCCTCGCCTGGACCGGGACCGCGAGTAACTACAATAGCTGTCTGCCGGTGAACCTAACTGTCTACAAGACAGTTGTGCCGCCTCACATTCCACAAATGGAGACTGCCGAACTGGATCGCACAGTAACCGAATTACGTTCCTCCCTACCCGACGTCTCCCTCGCTGCCACACTATACGATGAACTGGACAAGCTCCCATCCCCCACTGTTGCTTCTAGTCGACTGCGACTTCCCGGCATCGTTTCCCCCATCACCAACGTCAGCACGTATGCACAAACATATCGTGCGACAACGGACCTGTTTGGCGATATAGACATCCAGACAGCAGGCAACTTGGCCACGACGAAGGGACTTTTCCTTGTTCATCCGTGGATCCGTCCCCTGCTCGACCAAGAATTTGCTCGCGACAGCACTGTGGTTGACTCGACGACGGAAGCGCTCCGGTTGATCGCGCGCTTACAACAACCGTTTGGAGCGCTCTTGTTCGAACGGGTATCGCGCACAGAGTATAAACGCGTCGCAGCGGATAGCTTGATCATGGCTCAATTCCGCCAAGAGGTTTCGTTGACCGATTTGATGAGCAATATCCGCACGATCGAAGTACTCTAGTCTTCATGGACTTTTTGGTCACGGTTGTCTTATTTTTCAACTCCCACGTTTCGTTGGCAGATAGTACGTTCCTGGCCGGCCAGAATACCCTCGATGTGTTATTGCAGATCTATGTTTTCGAGGTCTCCACGTTCATGATCTGTCTACGCTTCTGTCTCGCGTTTTCGTTGTCACAGTCGTCCGCCATATTGCATTCCGCTCGTTGACCCCAGTGACATTGCGTCTATCAGCCCGTGTTACTGTGAAATCCCAGGAGAATGCTATACACGGAAACAAAAACAGAGTTTGTCAACAGCGCGGATCAAGTATTGAAAAGAAGCGCATATGTGCGGCAAGGCCTGTATGGGCCAAGTTTGGAGGCAGAGCTTAATCAGTCCCACGACATCTTCACTTTCGATGTCTCAAGAAACTGAACCATCCTTGAGGGCATCAGGATTCCAGTCACTGTTAAGCCCTAGGGATGCTATGCACGGGTGGGTAGTGACTGTCAAATGGTGGAGTAGTAGGCTGAGGGCATGAGGTACTTAGCAGCGAGGCAGCAGTGGCAGAGGGCATGGCCGTATACAGCGTTGTGTGTAGTGAGGTCATAGGTCGTCCTCTCCCATTCCAACGGGAATATGACTCTATGGTCGAATCAAAGCGCATCTACGCAGTGACATTGGCGTGTCCATGTTCCCCGCGAATCGGTTTGGGCAACCAAGAGCCGAGCGAGCACAATATCACGCTGAAAAGCAGGGAAACTTTGAGCGTGCTGCCCAAGGTCCATCTCGGGCAGTAACATTGTTCAGGGTGCTGCGATCAAAATGTAATTTGTTTTTTTCATGTTTTGTCATGGAAAGCACTAAAGTGACGTGCTCAGTCCAACAGTGGTGGCTTGTCAATGTGGCCATCTATACCGTCTATAAACTACCGCACTTCTTGCCTCGCAGCTGGCACTCAGCGAGAGCCAAAGTTTGCGCCGACCATGCATATTCGAACCCACTCATAAACACCCAAGAATACCGCTCCACCAGCAGATATCCAAAGTGTCCGTGGTACGACACCTGCAAAGAGTGCCCGAGGCCCCTCGACAGTATAAATGTGCCGAAACCGGCTGCAGACTGAAGGCATTTCCGAGGTAGGATCCTGACATTCCGTTATCAGCCTGCAGAAGTGAACAAAGGACGATCCATACCTGCGTGTCGAGCATAACTCGCGTTTTGAGAACATCAAGTGGTGTTGTCAGTGCAGCTGCAATACCGCCCGGGATGCTCCTACATACAGCAGCCTCCGCTGCATGAAGTGGGCGTGCACCCATCGCGAGTGACAGTCGGCACTTCAAAAGCTTGTACAAAGGGAATTGGAGCGAAGTAAATGGTATCTGTGTATGGAATGAGAAGTGAGATAGGAATGTCAGTGGCTCACATTGCCTACTTCGCGCATGATTGTTGTGCCAAAGCCACGGTAGAAGCCCTTTAGACCGTCGTGTTTCAAAATTATCTTTGCAGCGGCGAGGGAGGTTGCAGTGGAACCATATGATGATGTTTGTGTGCGTGTTTTTATCACTTCCGTTGGAACACGAATACGGCAATGACACGAGCTGGATACAATTTCACCAATAGATGCGGAAATCATGTGGTTCAGCGGGGCTAGTTGTCCATGCAAGGGTATAAATTGCTTGGACATTTCATACATTGAGAAGAAAATTGCGGCTATTCTCGGTCATTGGTCGTCAGTTGACAGGCGCACAACCCACAACAACGCTCCCAATGCCTTTGTAAATCCCTCTGAAGCCGCCGGCCTTTACGAATCCTTGAGCAGACTGCAAACGCGTCTTGACAGTGTCTATAGGAAAGAAAAGCAGGACCAAGAGTCGGGAATCGTTCGTGTGGGCGATTGGAACTGGGCAGTGCACGATAAGGGATTGGGTAAACGTCGGCTTGCGTTCGAGCTCCATACAGAGTTGACGGAACAGAAGAGTACAAACGTTTTTGAGAGTCCGTCCGATTTATTTTTTTTGGACAACTGATATTATTGTGCAGCAGCCATCTAAACTAGCCCATAGTACACAATACACTATGACAGTGGCCGAGGCCGCTGGCCAGAGTGAAAATGTGTTTACGCACGCCCTAGTAGCTCAGTAACATGTCGGGCTACCTCGGTGAAAGTGGAGGGCCTGGGCAGCACAATACCACTAAAACCTCATGGCTGGTCAGCCAATTCTTTGGGAACTGGGGGAGTAGGGGTTCCCAGGTTCCTTGGATCAGTTGGGTGGTTAAATGTCGGTTGGGGCAGGCAGCACGTTTGTGATTGATGTTGAATCGGGTGTTGATCTTCCATCGGTTTGGGATCTCGCGCGGTGTGTGATCGATTCGCAATCACGCGTTTGCAGCGGAGCGTCCAGATGAGGCCTGATTCTGTGATGAGGATGTGGAAGAGGCAGAAGCGTGCTTTTGCGGTCAAAGTGCAGTCATCGTTTGGGGAGGTGAGGCAACCAGGTCTAGGATTTGGCCTAGGGAGGGTGGGGTGGGCGCCATGGGAAGAGCGTGTGAGGCAATAGAAGTTGGATGGTATCCCAGATGGTCCGGCGTTCTGGGCTGGGACAGGCAGTGAGAGTGTGGCCTAAAGATTTGACCGGTTCATCGCAGTGGGAGCACTTCATGCGGACTTGGTAGTTGGGGATGTGCTGCCAGTATTTGCTGGTTTTCAATGAGCCATGCAGGGCACAGTCATCGTACGTCGGGGTGCCGGGTGGAGAGCCAGATTCCTTCTCGAGGGAGTGGATCATAGCGTAGATACCTTGTCTGGTCAGTTTTGTGGCATCCAGAGCAGATTTCGTATAAGGTAAGTGGTGGCGGGACGTGAGTGCGACATACACGAGTGAAGTGGTGTGGGAGAGCGAGGTTTATTTCATTCGGAATTGGTTTGGATGCACCCGCCGCCTGTTAGTGCAGGGCAGCTTACCTGTCCGAAGGATTAAAATAATACAGGTACGAGACCATTGACCATTCCTCAAAGACGCCTTGTCCAAACCTGAAAAAGCTAATATTCCCCCAATCCACCACAGCTATTACGACGGTCCTCTTTTCTGTTTTGAGAGCGAGGAACGGATTTGGTTTCGGTGGTGTGAATGATGCCTTTGTCCTCTCAAGTATGGGAACGGTACAGAAGGAGGGAAGAAAAGAGAGCAAGCGCTGGAAAATCGCCCACAGAGCAGAGGCCCATCTCGGTCTTGGCTGTGATAGTGTTGAGTTGGCTGACAAGCCTTCCTGGGATTCTGTTTTCAGACTCACTGGATGAGCAGTGGTCTGTTGAGAATTTCCTAGTTGTTTGGCGGAGGGCGGTATGTTACGTTTGCGCGGTGGTGGAAGCGGCATTTCTGGAAGTATGTCAAAGAGGGCAGTCAATTCTTGTAAAGAGGGCATGGCCGATGTTCGCGCACTGTACCCAAACGGTCAGAATGGAGATCAGAGATCGTATGCCCATGTTGACTCACTCGACAACTACGATGTAGAAGTCCGGCGCGGGAGGGGCTGTCTTGCCGAATTGTGTGGAAGGCTTGTACGCATGGAAAAATATCTTGTATGGTGATTGTGATGAATTCGAAGGGAACTTGGAGTTTACTGGTGGATGATACAAAGGAATAACATGACCACAGGGTATGAACCGTAGTACCCGGAATATGTCCTCTAGGTGAATATGAAAGTTAAACAGACCGAAGAGCGCAGATAAATGACGCACGAGTCGTTTTCTGCTGATGGACTTGAGGTCGCTTCCACCAGTCAATTTTGTGAAACAGTGAGGCGACACTGACAAGGTTTGATACAAGACCGGAGAAGAGTCCAGTAAACCTTCATGTTAGGGTCTGCGATCGGAGAGCCCGAAACGAGGCCGCTGATGCAATCGGGTATTTAGGCATTGGGGGTTCAGCGCGCATCAAAATAAATCCCAGGCGCTTTAAATACGCGTACACCTACACGTAGCAGATGAGCAGGCAATCACACATAATTGGGGGGATGAGGTCACCTGATAACACTCCAGGGACATTCCTTCACGACCCATCATTTCGGCGAAAGCTTGCTGGACTGACATCGGCGCTCCCGGACTTTGTAGTTCATAAATTGAAGGGTCTACGAGGGGAACTTCGCTACAGACTGCCTTATAACAAAACAAAGCGCCGCGTTCGATAAGATACAAAGCTTCTTCAGGAAGAAGTTCAAGTTGTTTAGGTATTTTGGACGATGGGCTGTCTGACTCGTCCTCGGTGCTTCCGTATTTTGCCGTCCGAGAAACAGAGTGACCCATGGTCGAGAAGTGGATACCACGGGCTGTTGTTACTTGCACACGATCGATTGAAGGACACCAGGTGTCGTAGCATGTGAGATCGAAGCGCATGAACAACAAACGATGTCAACCAACCTAGAAATAGTTCTATTGAAGCGAAGAGCCTCGAACATCGCATCTCGTGAGCGGTCGAGAACATGGAGCTGCAAACTTGATCCACCTCCCGGGGCAGGCTCAAAGTCCTTTTCACCACGTTTCGGAATAATAGGTCGCGCAGCAGCGCCAGGTTTTCTGTCCGAGGTCCATCGTTCGAGTATGCCTCGTGCATGGGTAAACAATCACGAAAGCTTCGTGCAGTCTAGTCCAGCATCTTCGTCCCCGGAAGACTGATCACTTCCTTGGATATTATCCGCTCGTGGACGTGGAATTTCGAGTCCATCATCCATACAGTAATTTCTTGACAAAAGTCGGAGCCTAAGTGACTGGTGCTTAGTAATCAACTCACAACGTTCGCCCGAGTGTCTGAATCTGATCATATCAAGTTTTGTAAATCTTCTCCTGGGGCCAAAGACTTCTGGCAAGAAAAGGGCCATAGATACCGAACTAGATGCAATTTTCCATTCTCAGGTATGTCTAGCTCAACACCACTGGCCCCAGTTCATGTTCTCTTGATCACTCCATGTTAGACAGCAGACTCAACCGTCCACAATCTACCTCAAACGGCTACCCTACTGCGGAGAGGAATAAGAAACATAAATCCGATGTGTGCGCTGGAGAATCGGATAGAAACTGCCCGAAACCCTCGCTTGGCAGTGCAGCCTTGCTCTCCGTTTCACCACCTCTGAAGGAAAAGAAAAATGAGACCAGGATTGCCTCAGAATCTTCATCGGAACACGTTATATCTGATGCCAAAGAGTCAGAAGGTTCGAGCAGTGCTTCCACGAGGGAGTCTGACACGGAAAGCTCGGACACATTGGACGAAGATGGAGCACCACCTCCATTGATCCACGAGACCCTTCAAAAGGGCCAACCAAGCAAACCGGCGGGAATAAAGGCAAAGTATGCACCATTAGACGAAACAAGAGAAAGACGGGATAGGCGCACGATATTCATCGGAAATCTCGCTCCTGATGTAGCAATAAAGCGTGTAAGTGGAGGAGATGTCGCTTCCATATTCACTGATGACACTGCACGCATATATTGTCTTTGCCCATCCACCGCTTCACTCGAGACCAGCCAACTTACCTCCTCTACCTCCTGTCATGGATCCCTTCGAAGCCGCACGCCTGGCCATCAAAAAGTGTAATGGTACTGTGTTTCTAGATTGCATGCTTCGAGTAGATGCCGTCGCCAAACAATCCACACTCGAAAGTCCATCCGACAGTACACTGCCGAGTTCGGTCAATGGTGATCCAAAGCTCAGCGTATTTGTCGGAAATCTCGATTTTGCAAGCCGAGAGGAAGATCTACGTGTATTTTTCGAAGGGGTTGTGAGTGCGGAACGAGGGCCACCAGACGCTAAAGGTTCGCAAGATGGGGACAAACCGAAATGTTGGGTGACGCGTGTGCGCATGATTCGTGACAATGACAGACAACTCGGAAAATGTTTTGCCTATGTACTATTATCGGTTCGTACCCTGTTCGTTTTCCAACAGAATATTGACAATACAATCTGTAGGACTGGACTTGTGTCGATGAGATTCTCGCACTTGAACCGGGACAACTCCAATTTGCGAAACGAAAACTACGCGTCCGACGATGTAAATCAAACCCGAAGGTGTCCTCTGGCAAGAGTGTTAGGATGGAGGGGCCCAAAGCCGCACAGGAATCGAATCGCGCTCGTGTACCGTCTGCCCCAATGGGTGACCCATCTCTTGGTGAGAAACTGGTCAAGTTGACAAAGGAAGAATGCAAACGTGTCAAGGCTGCGGACGCTGGCCATGTGGCTCGGAGAATGGCTAAGAAAAAGGCCAAGATGACCCTGGCCAAAGAAGGCGTACCCCCGCGGGGAAAACAGTGCCAGAGGGCATGTAACATAGGTGCAACCAAAAAGCTTGGTGGCGCAGTTCAGAAGAAGGCAAACAAGGGGAGGATTCTGAGTGAGAAAAGCATGGCAAAGAGGAATACAAAAAAGTAATTTGACAACTTTTCTTGTCTGTTTTCAGAGTAGAATATTGCTATGGTCTCCAGATAGTTGAACTGGATGAACATCAAATATTCCAATCACAGTAAGGATCTTTTCATGTTTCCAAGGCTGTTAAGCATCAAGGGCAACACATTTCAAAGTACATGATGATGTGTGACAAAGGAGTCAGAAAAAGGTGGACATTCAATCAGAACGATCGTATGAAACGCTTCTGCCACTTCGAGGTTTCTCATGTAGTGTGGTACCCGTCCCAAGATCATCGATCATCAAGAAGTGTCAACAATTCTTCATTGGTCGACAGCTTGCAGGTTTCGAGATCCAGCAGGTTCCTCGAGGGGTCTGAAGAGTTCAAGTTAGGGAATTGTCTAAATAATATGTTGCGGAACGTCAGAAGAGCCGGCAATGACTGTCGCTGCTCGGCGCTTGATGGCATTAGATGCCACTCGAAGGAAGTGATTTCCAAGTGAACTCCATATCTCGTCTGGATGCTTCCGCAGCTATTCCTCGGACCAATCTACGAAGCAAATGTTCACACATCAATGGTAGACTCCGCAAAATCCTAGAACCCACCAACATCGTCTCGGAATTGCCCTCCGATGCGCGCAAGGTAGAATCGGACGGCATCTACGCCAGAGTCATCCATCGCAGCTATCGGGTCAGCGACGTTACCGAGATATTTGGACATTTTCTTTTGCCCCGCAGTCCAATGAGCATGAGTCAACAGTGTTGTTGGCAGCGGAAGGCCCAGAGCTTGTAGAATTGCAGGAAGTAGATTGCATAGAAGCATCAGTGCACATGAGGTCAACCACGAGCTGAAAAGCATATCCAGACGTACCGAACAATGTCCTTTCCGATCACCTGCAGATCCGGGGGCCACACCGCGGTGGAAGGATATCCCACCGCGCTCAAATACACCAACGATGCATCGAACCAGACGTACACTGTCTGACTCGGGTCTCCAGGTACGGGGATCCCCCACTTGATTCTGTCCCTGGGTCTCGAAATCAACAAGTCCTCGAGCGGTTCTGTCTTCAAGTCCTGAATTACCCAGTGCTGGTAGACGTCGGGGTATACGCCGCGCAACGCGAGTCTGTCCTCCACGTTGATGTTGCGGTTGGCGGTGGCAGAGTAATGTACGAGAAGTGCGTCGCGGAATTTGGATAGTCTGAACTTGTAGTTGATCATTCCACGAGTGAGCCTGTGTCTGTTGCGATTTTGATGTTCCGGCGGGTCGGATGAAATGTAACACGCGAAGACGGATAGAAGCATTCATCGGTGGTGGAATAGTATCTCTCGTAGGTATCTTTGTAGATGAGTCCTTGGTCAGCGAGCGCACCTACGTGGAAGATGGGTGAGGGGAGCTTGGAGGCAGTCGAGCATGCTTACCCAGACGTGTTCGACTGTATCACGGTGCAGTGCTGATTCATCATTGGATACAGCGACACTCCAGACAAATTTCGTTCACATTGGAGTCACTACTCGTTCGCCGTCTTCCACTCGCCACAGTTCCCTACGGCCACCACTCCAACCGACGAGATCCTCGCCGTTTGCTGTAAATGTCACTGATTCTGCCCAGTCACCAGTGTTAATTTCGAGGAGGTGGGGACAATCTCCTCAAGCAGTCAGCACCCGCGCTGTTTTATCTTTTCAATACGCACCAATCGTCGTTGACATCAGACAAAGAGAGTAAGTGTTGTCCGCGCGCATACCCTCCAATAGACCCCGGCTCGTGTTTTCAGTGCTGGGTTGAGTCGCCCTGGAAGGGAGTCCAGCGGATAAGATGGCTCGATCGAGTGGTTCACCGAGGGGTAGCGGCGGTGCAGTGACCCCGGACCGTTTGCGACCGGGCGAACCTCGCGGCAAGCTGGCAGCCGCATTGTAAGCGCATTGTCTGCTGTTCGGCTTACAGCCTACCATCTCTCTCTTCCCAGTCATTGTCGATTTGCTCACAAGCCCTCGATTATACTCAGTATTGGATTCAGCCATGTATGTATCACTTTCATTATTTTTACTGGGAATCACGATACTGACCATGTTCAAGGACCAACTTAACGGTCACCATCAAAGGTGCGATTCAACGGCCAGATTTTCTGTCGTATCCAACTTGGCTCTTCTCAGATATCGAACTTCGTGCTCAAGTGGGGCGCAAACTTGCGCCTTCGAGACAATTCTATGTCCAGTTTTCCGTAGGAGACACCATGCGGCAGACGCCTACAGCAAAAGAGAAGAAGAAACTCACTCGTTGGGATCAGCATTTATTCCTGTTCGTGCTCATATTCCCCCCCTACACCAGGAGACTCAGTTTTGTCAGGGACGGCGTCGATACGTCCACCCTGCTCGTAAACGTTTACCAGAGGCATCGTTGTTTTAAGAAGCAAGATGAACTCGTTGGAACTCTCATCTACACGATCGAGGAGATGACAGGAAAATTGAACGATGGCGGTGCGAACAACCTTTGTAGGGCATGTTCTACTGATGCGAGCTCTGCGACTAGTGTTTGAAGATGGTCTTCGCAAGGATACCTCAGATGGGTCCGATCTCACCGGGATTGCGATCAAGTTTTCATTTGCTGCTCAGCAACTCGAGGGCACTGATGTAGACCAACTTCAAGCTACTGCTGCCGTCAGCCAAGCAATGCAAGTGATAGGCACACTCGACTCCACACCGGCGACCGCTGGCCTTCTGGCGGTGGCGGTCGATACCGCCACAACCGTCGTCGCAGAGGTGCAGACATTTCAAACCACGTGGGGCACCCTATTGCAAAGGCTAGAGCTGTTTGACAAGATCGTAACTGATTTTGCAACGGTAATCGGTGTCCATCTTCTCGCTTCGCTCGCTCACAGTCTGACAGATTCATCCGTATGCGTCATTGGCTTGGTCTGTTATATCAGCCGCGAACAAAGTCAGTCTGTCTCTCACAATTCGTGCTATCACTAATCATGGCCGACAGGTGCTCATAAATCAGAAAAATCGCGACGAGCAGATCATTCGCTTGGCAGGCACGATGAGGGACGTCTTCACGTTCGTCGACGACACCGAGTCATTGAAGAAGATCGAGAAGCATGAAAAGACCATCACACTTATACTACAACAGGTGACCGAGTGCGGCTACTTCATCACCGACTACACCAAGCCAAATAACTTCTGTCAGTCATCACCGGCTTCGGGATGTCCATCACTGACCGTTGTATCTAGGGATTCGCACTGCGAAATACACGATCTCTGATATCGATGCTAGGATCACGGCTTACGAGACCAAGTTGCGTGAGCTCAAGGCGGCATTCCTGGAGGGTGTCGCAGTACAGACAGGAATCACAGTCGTTCGTATGGTGGACGTGGTACAGAATATCGGTAGGTGTGGCCCTCGTCAACTTGTGGTCAAGATACTCATGGACGTATAATGCAGCTGAATCGATTGACCTGAATGACATGCCGTATGCTGAAGCTAGATATGTGGAGGAGAAGGGATGCTTGCCTGGCACTCGGGAGTCTCTC
Source organism: Phylloporus rhodoxanthus (assembly GCA_038091195.1). NCBI lineage: Eukaryota > Fungi > Basidiomycota > Agaricomycetes > Boletales > Boletaceae > Phylloporus > Phylloporus rhodoxanthus. Next base: position 4,981 of record JBBPNZ010000473.1, on the reverse strand, counting down.
CTTCGGGAGATTTGTGATATTCTCAATGATCCCGCCGAAGATGCGCCGCGCGTGTGCCTCCTCACCGGGGTTGCTGGCTCGGGCAAGTCCGCGGTAGCTCATTCGATCGCTCGACTATACGACGAACAAAAGAGGTTAGCCTCGTCGTATTGCTTCGCCAGCAGTGATGTTGCGAGGCGGAATCCACGAAACCTGTTTAGCACTATCGCCCGTGATCTCTGCGACCACGATCCACAGTACAAGTCCGTGCTCTGGGGAATCGTAAAAGACAATCGAGCACTGCGCACGTCTACGTCGCCTTTGGAGCAACTGAAGCGCTTCATTGTTGAGCCGAGTAGGAACCTTGACGCTATCGGAGTGCAACTGGTGGTGATCATCGACGCTCTTGACGAAAGTGGCGATCGAGCCAATCGTCGAGGACTTTTGGAAGCCATCTCCAAGCAAATTTCCGACAACGCACTGCCGACGAACCTTCGTTTCCTCATCACGGCTCGACCAGAGAGCGACATTCTGGATGCATTTTCATCTGGGTCTCATTTCGTCCATAAACAAATAGGCGATATTCCCAAAGAGATCGTTGAAGGAGATATCAAAAGATTCATTCACCATTCCCTCGGTCGGTATAGGGAACTCGAATTACTTTGGCCGAATGGGGAGTGGTGTCAACTTCTCTGCCATCACTCGCAGCGTCTATTCCAGTGGGCTGCCACCGCATGCAACTTTATTCAAGAAGTTGGAGCTAATCCCTGCGACCAAGTTGAATTACTTTTGCGCAAAGACGACGAAAGCACAGTCGGGCCTCTAGATGAGCTGTACCTGACCATACTACGTCAACTATTTACGTCAGATAAGACTCGACAGTCCTTTCAGGACGTGATGGCTGTCATATTTGCGCTTCATGAACCACTTTCTCTTCGTTCCCTTTCTTCTCTTTTCAACTCAAATGCACGCGTGGGTGTGCAATATATCATCAAACCGATGGGATCGCTGCTGGATGGGGTACTTGACGAAGAAAAGCCTATCCGCCCACTTCATACTTCATTCCGTGACTTCTTGCTTGACGAAGCTCGCAGTTTGACCTTCCACATCCGCATCCTACCCCACCATTCTCTGTCTCTCGGACGAGCGTTGCTGGCTTGTATGCGAGATAGACTCCGGTTCAACCTCTGTGACCTCAAGGACTCCCGACTCCATAATGCCGATGTTCGTGACCTAGATAATCGGGTAAAAACGGCCATCCCACCCCACTTGTCATACTCTTGTCGATACTGGATGGACCACCTGCAATATGCTGATTGCACGCCAGAACTATTGAATGAAACTACTTGCTTCTTCAAGGAGTTCTTCCCCTACTGGCTTGAAGCCATCAGTCTTCTCTCTCACATATCTCGAGTACTCCCCATTCTATCTGCCCAAGCAGCTTGCAGTATCCTAAGCACATGGTCTAAGGTTTGTTGAACCACACTGATATGTGCAGAGTACTAAGAAAAATTGGAAGCAGGGTCAAGAGATTGGCACATTAGCATCAGAAGCATCCCGGTTTATTCAGGTGTTTTCTCCCATCCTCCAAGGATCTACACCCCACTTGTATCTATCAGCCATGCCTCAGACCCCAACCAGCTCTCTACTGTGCAAACTTTGGGTTGACCATCTGCAGAAGCATGCCTCTATGATATCTGGGCATCCAACTAGTTGGCCAGCAGAGGTCCATAACCTGCAAGGGCATACAGGGAGTGTCACTTCTATTGCCTATTCCCCTAATGGGAAGCACATTGTCTCTGGCTCTTGGGACAAGACCATTAGGGTTTGGGATGCAACCACTGGTGAGACTGTGGCAGGTCCATTCCAGGGGCACACTTATTCAGTCACCTCTGTTGCCTATTCCCCTGATGGGAAGCACATTGTCTCTGGCTCTTGGGACAACACCATTAGGGTTTGGGATGCAACCACTGGTGAGACTGTGGCAGGTCCATTCCAGGGGCACATATATTTTGTCAACTCTGTTGCCTATTCCCCTGATGGGAAGCACATTGTCTCTGGCTCTTTGGACAAGACCATTAGGGTTTGGGATGCAACCACTGGTGAGACTGTGGCAGGTCCATTCCAGGGGCACACAGATTGGGTCAACTCTGTTGCCTATTCTCCTGATGGGAAGCACATTGTCTCTGGCTCAAAGGACAAGACCATTAGGGTTTGGGATGCAACCACTGGTGAGACTGTGGCAGGTTCATTCCAGGGGAACACAAATTTTGTCTACTCTGTTGCCTATTCCCCTGATGGGAAGCACATTGTCTCTGGCTCAAGGGACAACACCATTAGGGTTCAGGATGCAACCACTGGTGAGACTGTGGCAGGTCCATTCCAGGGGCACACTTATGCAGTCAACTCTGTTGCCTATTCCCCTGATGGGAAGCACATTGTCTCTGGCTCTTGGGATGATACCATTAGGGTTTGGGATGCAACCACTGGTGAGACTGTGGCAGGTCCATTCCAGGGGCACAAAGATTCAGTCAACTCTGTTGTCTATTCTCCTGATGGGAAGCACATTGTCTCTGGCTCTTCAGACAAGACCATTAGGGTTTGGGATGCAACTGCTGGTGAGACTGTGGCAGGTCCATTCCAGGGGTACACAAATTCAGTCAACTCTGTAGCCTATTCCCCTGATGGGAAGCACATTGTCTCTGGCTCTGGGGACAACACCATTAGGGTTTGGGATGCAACCACTGGTGAGACTTTGGCAGGTCCATTCCAGGGGCACACTTATCCAGTCACCTCTGTTGCCTATTCCCCTGATGGGAAGCACATTGTCTCTGGCTCAAAGGACAAGACCATTAGGGTTTGGGATGCAACCACTGGTGAGACTGTGGCAGGTTCATTCCAGGTGCACACTTATGAGGTCAACTCTGTTGCCTATTCCCCTGATGGGAAGCACATTGTCTCTGGCTCAAGGGACAACACCATTAGGGTTTGGGATGCAACCACTGGTGAGACTTTGGCAGGTCCATTCCAGGGGCACACAGATTCAGTCACCTCTGTTGCCTATTCCCCTGATGGGAAGCACATTGTCTCTGGATCTGAAGACAAATCAATCAAGGTGTGGGATATACAGTCCCTTATTCCCTTCCATTCCTCATCCTTCATTGATGGCTGGATTCAAACCTCAAATAATGTTATCTTTGGCTGGCTTGCTCCTTGGAATAGGAGTCTCCTTTGGTTTCCTTTTCATTCCTTGATTATATCCTCTTATGCCATATTTCAGCCAAATGTTTTCTTGTATGGAGAATCCTGGGTATCTTGTTGGAGTTAATGATGTTCTAATGATGGCTATGTGTCATTCTCTTATGATGATTTTTGCTATAAATCATCCTTCCCTTTCTCTTATGTTTTATATTGTCCTTGTGCACTTGTGGATTATCTACTCTGAAGGTTTCTCAACTCTACACTGCCATGTAAAATACCCATATTTGTCCATCAGCTTGTCCAGCTTGTCAAGTGCCATATGACTACATATATGATCTGACTCAGGTTCCTTTTCTTGCCTGCAAGGACCTTGACAAATGGGTGAAAGGGGAAAGATATGTATTCAGTGAGCCAATGGTTACCAAACCTACCATTCAATAAAAAAAATCATCCTGCATGGAGAACACTGGCCTGCTCTTCTTTTCGCGCCAACCTCAACACCGCAACACTCTCCACATGCGCCGTCTGCGGAAACAAATCAAACCCCCTCAGACTCTCCAACACATACCTCTTCCCACCCTGCTCCGACCGCCGGACAATCATACCCACGTCTCTAGCCTGCGTGTGCACATTACAGCTCACATACACGACCGTGCTAGGTCCAAATGCAAGCAGCTGCTTGATAAACTTGTCATCACACCACTTGCGTGGGGGATCGACAATCACCACCGTGCTCGTCCTTGGAAAGTCGTCAACTGTGCGAATGGCGTCGGTCGAGAGCTCTATCGCGGCGACGCTGTCGAAATGCGGGGAGAGGAGGATGGAAAATAGGCCGCTGCCGCAGTAGGCGTCAACGAGGTGTGTCGGTGCTTGCTCCTTGTCCTTGGGAAAGATAGCGTCGCGGACGTAGTCGACAAGGGGGACGAGGATGGCATTATTGTTTTGGAAAAAGGCGTGACCAGGGAATTCGAAATAGGTGTTGGCGACACGTTCGCGGATGGTGGCCTTGTAGTCTGTGATGCAGATGTGGGTGTCTGGGTCGTCTGGGGAGGTGGGGATGATGGGGAGGGCGGGGTCGAGAGAGTCACGGAGGAGGAGAGATACGCCTTTTTTGTAGGACCAAATGTTTCTTGTGGGGATTAGCATGGGAAAGGGAGAGGAGGCTGAGTGGCATACTCGATGATGTTTTGGCGGATGGGGCCGAGCGCCTTGCTGAGCACAGGGGTGGCGATGGGACATTCCTGAGGAGATGAGGAAGGGGTCAAGGTGAACGAAGAGAACGGACCTCGATGTCGAGGACGGATTTCTTGCCGATCTCGTTGAATCCAATTTTGAGCCAGTCCGTGTTTGCGGATGGTGCTTTCTTTGGGGGGGCCTCAAAGTGGGGTGTTATCTTTGTGCGGTAGTGATATTGTTTTGGAGATCCGATGGTGGGTAGGACGGTGGGTAGTTGGGAGGGGGCGAGGTCTGAAAAGTTGTCGTATGCCTTGATGACGACGTCGCGCTTGATCTCGAGCTGCTTGTCGTACGAGAGCATCTGGAGGCGATGAGCAGCCAAAGGTGGGAGACTAGAGGACCTACCTGGTACTGGCAACCCGAGCATTTTCCAAAGTACTTGCACTGCACGCGAGTGTCGTCTCTCCAGTCTGTGTTTGGTTTTAGCACTTGTACGAGGTCTGCAAAGGAATGTTTGTGTGCATGGCGATATACACGGACGCGAATGTGTTCTCCGGGGAGTGCGAATGGCGCGACGATGACCCAGTCTCGGCGTCGGGCGAGTGCGTTGCCGTGTGGGGGGAGA
>JBBPNZ010000472.1:1138-19208 GCA_038091195.1 Phylloporus rhodoxanthus | reverse complement strand
GATGAGTGCCATTGACCACGTCTTCAAAGATCAAGAGTGCATTGAACTCAAGCGCCTCCAACACTGTATTTACGAAGTGTTGTTTGCCAATCACCAAGCTCTCCCCTGCCCATCGTCACTATAGTCGCCTTATTACCCGATTCTGGACCAAAAAGGCGATTTGCGACTCGTCTGAGGCTCTCGGGCGTGACCTTGTCAATTGCCGCAGTCATGTCCGTCACGGGTATCTTACGTCCGTGGACGAGGATCTGAAACAAATTGGTCAACGAAATATGACAGCGATGGTTCTCCCGCCCCACCTGACGACCGAGATCCTCAACCTCCACTGCCCTACTCTCCAGGGCCATCATCAGGCTGGATTTGAGCTGATTCTTCGCGCGCTGAAGCTCCATCTCTGGCACGCTCTGGTATATCAAGAGACTGATCTGGTGCACGAGATGAGGGAGAATCTGGGCGGGTGAGTTACCCCGCTGTTTGGGGACATCGGGTACAAACGATGCCCACAACCCAAACAACGACGAGTCCGTGTAAATGTGGTGGAAGGATGCGCAGTGGTCTATCTGAGGAAAATGGTTGAGGATCTGCGTATATAATCGGGAATACATTCCCTTTCCAGGACCGCCTGGGGAGGTGAGATGCGAACCACGCGAGAGATGTGTGCCTTACCTGCTGAGAAGCTGCCACCACCGCCAAGCAGGACCTGCATTGTCGCGAGTGCGTAGATATCATCGTCATGAATGCCAACACCCTCAAACGCGAGATAAAGGTGATCGAAATCTACCGTAGTACTCGGAATATGCCTAACACCACCGACATAATGAGACTGCGGGTTCAATGGAGATGGTGTGTCCCTTGAAGCAGAAGTCGGGTACAAGTACGACGATGCCGCACGGGTCATGGACTTGTATAATGAAGGCGACGAAGATGGAAGGAGATGTGGTGGTATGTTGTTTTGAGTTGATCGTAGCGAAGGAGGCGTAGGAAATGGCAAGGGTTTGAGGGTCGAAAAATGCTTGTCGACAAGCTCGACCAACTGCTCATGTTGCATTCCGACACCTGCTACAACCATGCGCTCCGGACGGTACCAGTCCGACATACAGCGACGGAGGAGGTCACTGTCAATGAGGCTGATCCGTTCCTCTGGGCAGACCAATGGGTTCCCGAGGTCCCTTTCGCCGTACGCCACGCCATGAAGCACCTCGGGTAGTACCATCTCTGGTTTGTTGCTGATTTCTCTAATTTCGTAAAGCGCAGCGTCTTTCTGGATGTCCAGTTCCTCCAACAGGAAAGCAGGATTGAGAACAGTGTCGGAGATGAGTGAGAGAGCAAGAGGGGTTGCCTGATCAAAATGAGAAGACTGGTACATGATAGATTCTCTGGAGGATGAACACATGATTTGACCTCCAAGTTGGTCCATCGCTGTGGCCATGCAGGCTTCCGAACGGGAATGTGTCGACTGCGAGTGCTAGAGTTAGACGCATACTACCTTGCAGTAACACAACAGGTACCTTGAAAGCCATTCTGTCCAAGAAATGGCTCGCTCCTGACGACGAGGGAAGTTCATAACGTGGCCCAGCGTCGACATAAAGCCCGACAGAAGAAAAATGACCGGGAGTAGACTCTGTCGCAACCCGAATCTTGTTTGGTAGAGTGGTTATCTGCAATGGCGGCAACGACGCTCGAGATAACTGTCGCTGGTGCAAGCGCACACTTCCATGGCGTATGAGTGCTTTCTTCATCGCAAGCTTTCAAGTTACACAGCCGCGACACAGGTCAAAAGTTCCAGTCATTACGTAATAAAGCATTCGTTGAACTCTAAGGACTCGTAATATGCAACAGACATAAAAAACCTGCAGAAGTCAAAGATATATGTTGTATATCATCATGGAGCGAAAATACAGTGCATTGTAGTATGTCAGGTATGTATCTTGGTTAAATTTATCATTGGGAGACAAGGAGGCGATGAAGCAAATCGGGAGTCAAGTCAAAGGGAAGAGAGGTGCTGTGCATATTTTCGGTGATATGGAGGGTCAGGAAATGCACTGGGTCGAAGACAAATACGAACATGGCTCCTCAGAGAGCACACTGAGACGAAGCGAAGTGCACGTTTAGCAAAGTTACGTGGAGAGCGGAGAGGACAAGAAGGCTAGGTGGAGATAGGCATAGGTTGGTTTGGTGGGGCATCGGATTAATGGTGCAGTGGAAGAATATCTAGCCGGACAGGGAGGGACGGAATGATTCATTCTTGAGAGTTCTGCTGTCGTTGTTCCCTACCAATTCTCCTCTCTTTCTCGCTCTCCAATTGATTGGAGAATGCTTTCTCGTTGGCTGCTTCCGATGATAGTGAGCATTCGTTCACCAGAATCATCGTGTAGGGTCTTCGCAATGGATATCTTGGATCCAGAGCGTCGGCGGATCTCGGTAATTTTGCGTCCATTACGGCCGATGATGCATCCGACCATATCAGCAGGAATGAGAATGTTTTTCCGCACGGAGATTGGCCGGTGGTTGTGCCAGCGAGGATGAGTGGGGCAAAGGGGGAGACGAACCGCGGCCACCAACATCGCCTGCAGATCTGCGCGTGCTCAAACCACCAGAATAACCATTCGTTGATCATTTTTACCCAAGACGCTTCTCGCCCACGCTTGGGTAGAAAGGAACTGTCCCAGCACCCCTTTCCCAGTCCTCTAGCAAGCACTTTGCAATTTCTTCAATCGCACGACTGATGGATTCTGGACTACCCTGGACCTCTACGATGCGTTCCGTCGACTGAGGAAGGATCTCTTTAGAGGCTACGACGCGTGCCCCAGAGATGTCCTGGATGGCTTTAATTTTGAGGCCGCATACCCATCAATTTATGTGAGATAAAGAGGCGGATAGAGATGTGCAGGGTTGATGAGGAGAGGGAAACAGGAGTGGATGAGACGAGTTGGGTGATGATGAGGTTGTACGTCTGGATATTGTCTAAGGGCAGGCAGGAAGTGTGGACTGACGGAGGAGCACACCTTTGCGATTGCTTCGACAGAACCGCCGACAGTGAGAACACGTTCGTGGACGCCAGGTATGGCCTTGCTGACGCTAGCTCTGACACCGGTCTGCGCCCTGAGATCTGCGACGTACTTCTCGCCCTCTCCAATGATTACGCCGGCCTTTTGTGTGACGAGCGCGCGGAGAGTGAGAACATCGTGAGCGAAAGCTGGGGATGGGGAGCGAGAAGCTGCTGTCGTGTGAGCGGGATGATAATCTGCCCCGAGAGCGAAAATCGGGCGTGCCTGTGTTTTGGAGTGCTGGAGACATGGTGGGTAGGATGACGGGTAGTTATGAGTCCTTCAACGAAGGCGAGTCATATCATCGCTGCCATCATGCATCACTCACAGTCTACATTCACTACAACGCCGAGCGTCACGACCACCTCCACCACCGTCATTCTACGCTGACCACCGCGTCCTCGCCACCCTTTTGTTCACGGCAAACCGCTGCCACCGCCATTCTACAACGCTTCGTCGACCGCCTAAAAGACTTATCATCCGTGAAAAGACCAACGCAGACGTCTGCTGAATCGCCTTTCTCAGCTCTCGCAAGTCCCTCCCATCGCGTGCAGAGTGCTGGGTTTCAAGTGGCTTGTGGACACTGTCACAGCGCTTCGATGGCCAAGGACGGTGTGTTTCGTCCAACCATGTCATATGTACGGCTTACTTCTTTGCAGGCAAGGACATTTCGGGCTCGGGCTCGGACTCGGGATACCCAAAGCTCGACGATTCAGAGCCAGAGGAGGTCGGTTTCCATTCATTTGCAAGGACACATGTACCACGCACAGGACATGGAGTCGGACGAATGCTCTCTCCACATAAACTGCATCTCGAAGTCAAGCTCAAGCGACACTAGATGTCAACCCAAACACATTGTCCAGAGCCGTGTGACGACCAGTCGCACGTCATACCCTCGCTGCGTGATGATATTCAATCTGACGTGCGTAGATGTGGATGCGGATATGAATGTGGACTTCGAGTCAGTTTTGTTATGCTCCCTGTGTTGGTGGAGAACCCTGGGCCGTTTGTGTGAGCCTTCATTTTGTCATTGGACAGTAGTATCATTCTTGTCCCATCCTTGGATGGAGTAAACCTTACTATCGCATCAATGACTTGGTCACATAGATAAAATCGATCTCCCCTCGGATTTGACTTGGCGCACAATCTGCAATCGGTGCTTCTCCGCTGAGCCCAAGGGTCGATGTGCGGGCCTAAAATCATCATTCTACATGCCGACTGTACTTGATTAAGAACAAAAAAAGACCCCACCGTGGTTCGAACACGGGACCGCACGATCTGCAATCGTATGCTCTACCACTGAGCTATAGAGTCATTGAGGTTCAGACTCTAGTCAAGTTCCATGGAGGATGCATTGTGCATCATGGGTCATGCAAGTTGGGCTATTAAACATTTTCCCCTACTGTCCACTTAGCAAACTCCAAGACCTCCATTCCTCCCTCATCACCCTCCTTTGCTATCCCATAATCGCGACCCCACTCGCGCAGGGCGTCACCAACAGTGAGTTGTCCTCCGCGTGCCATGAATGGTTGATTGTACAACAATGTTTCATCCGCTGTAGACTGGATAGACAATGTCTCAAAACCAGCAATCTGACGAGCAACGGCACGCTCAAGTCGCTCAACGTCCCGCACAAAGGCCGCGGAAGCAAGCTGAGTTGCAAGTTCAGGGGACTTCAGCGCAAGCACAGCGAGTGAGCCAATTCGCCCATGACAGCCAGAGGAGGATCCATGCGAGTATGAAGCCAGCCGTAACCCGAGAGTAGCAGCGCGTGTTTGGACAGGATTTTGAACCACAGCAGCGGCTCGTTTCAGCGATATCTTCTCGCCAACTTTTGCAATCAAATCTTGAATGGAGCTAGACACCGTAGAAGATGATTGGGGGTTCGTGTGTGATTGCGAAAGGAGAGGAGCATCGTTAAGGAGATGTAATGGGCAATGTTGGATAAATTTCGGTGAATCAACGGATTCCATGAGGAAGGCAGTGGTGTGCGCAATGTCGGCAGCAAGCCGAGTGAACAGTTCATTTCTTGCAACAAAATCAGTTTCACAGTTGAGTTCGACCATGGATGCCCGGAGTCCGCCACCACCCAGCTTCGATGATCCCCTGCCGGAGGAAAGGATACAAATACTAACAAGGCCTTCTCGTGCTTCGCGCCCAGCAACCTTGGCAGCTTTTTGCGCACCAGAGGCGGTTAGATCGTGCTGCAACCACGCCAACGCCGCCTGCAGGTCGTTCCCGCTTGAACTGAGTGCTTCTCGAGCCTTGGAGATCGGTACATTCGTCAACTTTCGGAGCTCAGCGACTAGCTGTAGCGAAGGCTTTGAGATGGTGGAGTACGATAGAAAGTTCGGGGCACGACCCTTGACTGCTTGTCGGGCAAGAGGTGGCAACATCAGAGCGAGAGTAAAAGTTTGAACAAGCCTGGACCAACGAGTGTACACACATCACGTGACCCAAAAATCTATGTGTTTGCCTAGATGGGACTACACACCTTTAAAATGGACTTTGACTTCAAGGTTCCTTCTCTCGTTCCTCAAGACTTGCTCCTTATCCAAGACCTGATAGGAACCCTTCCTGAATCCAATGTCACTACAAAGGATGTTCCAGATTCGCTGGATTCTAGCGATGATTCCATTGCTAGCTCAATTGATGAAGCTGAAAGTGAAGATGAGGTAGAGGCGGGTCTTGTTCCCCACGACGAAGATAGTGGAGTATCGGTGTGAGCATCTGAAGATCAGCTTATTAAAGACATATTTACTCTAATCATCAGAGCCGCGTCAGATTCAGCATCGCATTCGGACTCGGACTCAGATGCTGCAACTTCTTCTGATTCGGAAGATGGACATGACTACGAGGCACCTCGGCATCCAAGACCTGTGAACGACGTTGAAGATGAAGAGTCAGGCATGACGATAGCAACTACCTATCTTCAGACCAAAAACGAGATCGTCGATGCAGACATCATAATTCCCACCATTTCCGAAGTCGAGCCATGTGACACACTGGAGAAAGTCGGGGAAATCATGAGTATCGTCGAGAACATTGTAATTGTGCGGGGTCTACCTGTAAAGTCGTCCAAGCATACTCTTGATGCCGAGTCCCTGCTTGTATTTGAAGACCGAAAGGTTCTTGGATATGTGAGTTAACTCGCTTTCGGATGAATCCTTGTTGATGCTTACATATGGTTCTAGGTATACGAGACCTTCGGCCCCACTTCCCAACCACTGTATCAGGTCAAGTTTAATAAATACTATCCGCTGGACACCGGAAAAGTTTGGTTGTCCCGCGAGGTATTCCATATCCCGCAACGCAGTCACTTTGTGTTTGTAGACCAGCTCAAAAAATTACATGGCAGCGATGCCAGTAATATCCATGATGAGGAACCCGCAGATGACGAGATTGAATTTTCTGACGACGAGAAAGAGGCTACCTTCAAGGCTGAGCGCAAGAGGAGGTGGGCATACAAACACCATTGAAGCCCTCTATGACATATTTTTATAGACGCGGGCGCTCTGTATCATCTTCTAGACAATCTACCCCGGGATCAATTCGGATCCCTATCGATGATATGGTTCAGGACACATATCATGGTTCCAACCCATATGATGCTCGTGGCCCTTATGATGATGATTATCAAGTCTCAGGACCGTCGCGACCATTACCCGCACCATATGACGACCCGTATGCTGACAATCCCACATCAGATGTTCAGATACAATCGATGGGAATGAATAATGGACCCGGAGGGGGCCCTATTGGTGAGAGTGGTAGGGACCGACGTGACACGTCCCGTGGACATTCCTTCAGCCGGGGTGCACGAGGAAGTGGAGCCCGGAATCGTCGGACGTGGAATGCCTCGAGGCGAGGACATCGTCGGGACCCCGTTGCATCCCGACGAACGTTCGACCCAAACCCAGACTTGCAATTTTCAACGACCTCGCGTACGGTCGAATGTGCGATAGGGCATGGTCAAATGGATGCATTTACACCTCATTCCTTTGCGCAACCGTCTCCAAATGCCTGGCTTTCTCCGGAGACAAACAGTTTCCCAGATTACCAACAGCCTTTCATCCAGCCGCACATTAATCCCCGATTTGCATCTATGTTTGGACTTGATGTACAATCTGGACCCATAACTTCATGGGCTTCTCAGAATGCGTACGATCGCACGTCTCCCCATCAGCATTGGGATGAAACGTGGACGATGCACGGTGGTGCAGGTTCAGAAGGCGAAGGGGATACATATAGACCAATGTAGAGCCTGAAATTGGATTATTCATTGGCAATCGTTCCGCTGACACCGTCGTAGTCATGGTTTGTGATTAGTTTCATCAAGTTCTGATCTCGCAAGTCTTGGGCAGACCGATGAAGGCACAGTGGTTGGTTGCGCGCCGAGGTGTCCATCATAGACTCTTTTCGTAGTCCTAGCTAATGCACTGCTTGTGGTCCACAATTCCCGTTAGGCGCGATTTTCTCCACGACGACCAAGCGCGGTTGGTGTTAGTCGCCATCTTCGATCTCGACCTGGACGGGACACTTTGGCCAACGCAACCAAGTACCAGATACGTCTATGGCGGATGTATCGACTTCACATCCTCGTCAGAAGCGTGTTCTGCCCACACGTTCCCGTCGCGGCGGCCCTGGGATAGGAAGCTGTGATGTGGACCTTATGATTTTGGACGCGCAGAAACGTCGACGTTCGTACCTGCCGCCTTGTCCTCGTTTCGCGCTCATTTTTTCATTTGTTGTAGTCGACAATGAACCACTCATTCCCGCTGACACGCCTTTCCTGTTGACAACCAACGTGGCACTACTCCAGTCTTCGTCAAAGTCGGCGAGCTTCGGGCTCAACACTTTTGCCAATCAGCGTTACTTTGACCGGCCTGATGTCATAAAGGCGTATCGCGAACAGCTGAACATCCAGACCCCCGAGTTTTCTTTACTGTCGGAGGATGCAACTGTCGGGGGACGTTTCAGACCTCGGTCTTCGGGAGAGGTGCGTACATCTAGGTTATATATGATGTGTAGCCATATTCGTTCCGGCTTTCTCTAGCAGGATAACGCAGATACTTCCGATGCGACATACGAGAAACGACATCGTAAATACGAGATCTTTGAAAAGCGGCAACGGCTGCGCGAGAAGGAAAAGTTGAAACACGAACAGTACAAGCTCCGGGAACGCATAGAACAACTCAAGGTCATGGACGGTTCTGCGTTCCTTGGTTTACCCACTGGATCATTCTCCCTACCCCCCGCATCAAATGAACACAACTCAGAAGCTAGCTTGTCTGACACCCAGTCCAACGCTGCTCCAAACGACGAGGGAGAGAGGCGTCGGGAGGAAATGCTCGAAATTGCCTCCATCCTGGAGGAGCGTTACCGAACTCTCCTCCCTTCCGAGAAGAAGCTTGCGGATCTGAAAGGCGCCAGCAGTGCGACTCTGCAAGCTTCAGACATGCGCAGCTCAGAAGCACCCAGCGCAACCGGAAGGGCCCCGCCAGTTTCGCCAAAGCCCAGCGCTCCGTCCATCATTCTCAAAATCAAAGTTCCGCAAACCCGTTACAAGGATGTCTCGTTGTTCCAAGCAAGCTCACCCGGACCTAATTCAGACTCTATCCACACTCCCTCGTTGCCCGTGAAACCGTTCTCTAAAGTATCATCGGACACATTATCGGTATCGTCTGACCGACCCTACAAACGTCATCGACCATTGCGCATGGAATCTCCTTGTTCTATTGATACTCCCGAGAAATCGCCACATTCTGCTCTGCCAAAGACTGAACCATGTGTGCTCATGCAATGGGCATTTCGTAATCAAGCTGCACCAAACGTGCGGAAAACGCAAAGACATGTGACTGCGTTTGGTACCAAGGTTCCACAAAGTATAGAGGAAGTGAGGGATTTCGAGCTTCCAGAGTGGATTCGACCGCGGTCGCCGACAATTGTCAGTGATGGACCGAATGACCCTAGCGTACCTTCTTCCCCATTACCTGAGCGCTCGTCTCTCCCTACGTTACACCCTGCACAGACTCCCCCGTAGTCATAGTTTTCTCGTGTTTTATGTTTATTTCAGTTTACCAAGCATGTAGCAGTTCCGTGAATATCTAGTTGACTACATAGCACGATCTATCAAACAAGTTAGCTAAATTGCGTATCAAGTCGAATCGTACTTGCCTTGCCTGGTTGTTCTTCCCCGAATCGCTTCCTTGATAATATTTAAGGCACCGATTTGTGCAGTCAAAGGTATGTGCTTATTTCGGCCAAGAGCCAAGCGAGCATACTCGGTTGGGAGTCGATATGGATCTGCAAATCCATCTGGAAGGTATCTGGTGTAGTCGCCGCCCAGTTCTTCCTTGGTCTGGAGGCGCATGGAGGTAGCGGAGGAGGGGGAAAACAGCACTTTTAAGTCGGTCTTGGGTCTCAACTGATGCTGCTTCGGTAAGTCATCCTCCGTGCTTTTCTTGTCGGGCAGGGCTTCCATGTCGTCCAATTGGTCCACTTTGTCGATGTCAAGTTTTCGAACATTTGTGAACCATTTCTCGGCCGCGTGGTCTCTCTGCTGCGCAGACCGAGCTGAGATAAAAGAAGTAGCGGGAAAGCGTGGTCCCTTGAGTTGAACGCGATCACGAAGTTGTCTTGGTTCACGAGGACTTTGTGGTTCTGCATGACGGATCCTTGGATGCGTTCGGTCACTTAGCCCTAGAGGGGACTTAGTCTGGATGTCCTGGAGCATTCATTTGAGACGTACGTGAGAGTAGAGTCCCGCTGCTGGACGCCGTTGTTTTCGTGACTGGTTCCATATGAGTATGAGTTGGGAGTCTCGTAGAACGAACATACACCAACGCCCTTGGCCAGTTAAGCTCTGGATAAACTGTGAAGCAAACCGCAACGAGTGCCATGAGCGCGCACGGTGTTGCTGCATGGCAAGTGGTAACTTGAAGAGGCTGATTTGGGTTGTCGCAACTCTACCACTTATGCATACCTTTCTGGCCCGGCTCATCATCAGCTTCGTGTTGTTTCTAATTCTCTTTCCCATACTCACTTCACAGCTATTCATCGTATGGCCTTGGTACGGTCGCGAATGGTCCGTCGAGCTCATAACACTGCTCGTGCCATTCAAGTAAGCCCGTCTCTCCATCCGCCCAACTTGGCCATCACACTTTGTGCAGTATACTCGCGTTCATGCTGCTGTGCAACTACTACTTATGCATATTCACTGACCCAGGACGGGTGCCCAATGGATGGGTCAGATCGGTTGTTTTCCTTCTCCCAGTCGTCTGACGCGTAGCCCAGGAACCCAACATTCTTTCTGGGGAGGGATACGAAGTCAAGAAGATCACTGGTGACCCAAGATACTGTCGGACGTGTGGAAACTACAAACCCCCGAGGTCCCATCACTGTAGACAATGCAATCGGTTCGTCAATGTGTTCCCAGGTAGTAAACGTCTCTGACTTGGCTAACCAAGCTGCGTGCTTCGGATGGGTTCGTGCTATCTTTGGTCGGTTTCCCACATCCCTTATCGTCCGGTTCAGATCACCACTGCCCCTGGGTGGATAACTGCATTGGTCACTACAACTATGGTTACTTCCTTCGGTTCTTGTTCTACGTGGATGTCACATGCATCTATCACCTTTCCATGGTAACATGGAGGGTTATGCAGGGATACTATGTGCGTCTTCCCACAATAGAGAATCCTGCGTGTTGATCTAGTTTAGGATTATCCATCTGGTTCCGAATTCCTCTACATCATCATGAACTATGTGTTTGTAATACCTGTCGTTCTTGCCGTCGGGGCGTTTAGGTTTGTTTTCACCCGGCCCGAGAACTTTAAACTGATAGCGTACAAGCAGCCTGTACCATTTCTATAACTTGACAAGCAACACTACTACTATCGAAGGATGGGAGAAAGACAAGGCCGCTATCCTTAAACGTCATGGCAAGATCCAAGAGGTGGGTTGTTTGTGCCTGAGTATGTTGCAACTGTTAGCTCATTTCACTGTCAGATCCAGTTTCCATATGTAGGCCCCTCGGATTCCCAGCAGACAGCCGCTCATTTCTAGATAGGATCTAGGATGGCGGAGAAACACAGTTTCGATTCTGGGCAGCGATCCACTTTTTTGGTGTTGTCCCACGGCACCTCCAGGGACTGGCCTCAAGTTCCAGCTGTCAGTGGGAAATGGTGAGTTGTGCGAAATTGCTACAGATGGGGATCTCCAATCCTCGTCTCTTATCAGCATCTGCGGTGCCTTTTGTCTCGCAAAAGAAACTGATGTCCGTCCCCGCCTGTCATCACAGATCATGACGTCGAGGCATGGCCTCCAAGGGACCCAGCTATAGAGAGCCAAAAACCTTTCAAGCTCCCCGATAGTCCCTGGACGTATGAAAATGGCAACGTCAATCCTGCGCTACGCCCTTCCAACACGCGCCCGCGGCCTGTTAACGGACGACTGCCTGCTCAAGCGTATACATCCGCGCTCCCACCCTACCATCCAGATTTTGAGCACGACGTTTACGCAGCTGCAAAGAGCGACACAGACCCCGAAGAAGAGTCCCAGGGACCCAGAGTACGACGTGGATCGGAAGGCTACGAAGTCCGCCCCATAAATAGAGAGGCAATGGTCAGGGGGTATATACAGAGTGAGGTTGAGAGGACGGGAAGATACCAGGTATACCAGCCCGAGGACTATGAGACGGAATCAGATGTGGTATCTGACGACGACAGACCACTCGGAGTCTAAAAGACTTCTCTACTTTGCCCTTCACGACCAACAAGATATGTATTTGGCTGAAGGGACTATAGTGATATCTGGTAGAGTATTGGTTACAATGAAGGGATACACCATTAAGTAATAAGCGATTAGATACCAGGACAAAAAACGAAGGATGTCGATCACCAGAAAGGCAGTCAGGTGGTGGTCACTCTTTCCAGGTATACTTTCCAGATATGTCCACCCTTCTCCCCTACTTCCAAGACGTTCGTACCGGTCTGCAACTCCATATCCCAAACTCCTTCCTGGTCGGATTTCTCGCTGACAGGTTTACCATTCAACACGATCTGAATGCTTTCGCGTAATGGAGTGGTTGCCTTGGCAGCCTTCTTTCCTGCAGCATCAGCTTTCTTTGCAGCCGCTCCTTTAGCCTTGGATTTCGAGGTCTTGGCTGGGCGACCACGACCACGCCTCTTTGGCGCTGGTTCTTCCTCTTCCTCCTCTTCCTCCTCGGGGTCGTCGGCGTCTTCATCGCTACTATCTCGGTCTTCGTCTCCGAGGAATTTGATCGCAGAAAGGGACAGGGATATTTCGTCACGGCCAAGCTTCATAGCCCACGACTTGACACCATCGCGATGGTCTAGCGAAAAGGATCTCCCCCGAGGCTTCACGGTGACAAAAACCTCCTTCAGTGGTCTGTGACCACTAAGCGATGGTGCAGGGGATCTTGAGACGGAGTGTGCGTTACGGAAATTGTTGATCGCAGCTGCGATCGGAACTGCGGAAGGTTTGGCGACGGTGGGCTGCGTTGCTGGATGGTATGTTGCATTAGGATAGTGTGTGTAATGTGGAGTGGACGAGTACTGAGATTGTTGAACAGGGACTTGAGAGGGCGCATTGACTTTTGATGACGATGTGGCTCCTACAGTAGCAGGAACAGAAACAGGGGTTGATACGCGTGAAGATTCAGTTGGAGCAACAGTGGTTGAGACAGGGGTGGGGGTAGGCTTCGGGGCAAGAGGTTGGGTAACAGAAACTCCGGCTGCAGGAGTGGTAATTGAATTTGGGGCCGGTTTAGACAACAATTCAAGCGCCTGCATAGGGCTCTTGACGGCGGTGCCGGGTAACCGGAATGTCAAGGAACTTGCAGCGTCCTGTGCGGGCTTAGTACCAGAGCCATCTGCCGACGTTTGCGGGAAAGCCGTTGTTGATCCAGACGGCGTGACTGGGACTTTCAGTTTGATTTTACCTGGAGCTTTTGCATACTTGGGGAGGGAATGCGGTGGTGGGAGATCAGACATGAGCAGGCGAAAGTAGTCCTATGGCGGGTGTGAGTCTTGTGACATCACGATATAAACCAACCAACCCGAAGGGTGCTAGCATCCTCCCAAATTTGGCTGTGATCCTGGTTGAACTCGAGAGCGTTTGAAAAGACAAGTTCAACTTCGTTGGCGAACTCCTCGGAAGTGGTGTACTCCTTACGTTTCAACCGTTTCTATCTTGCAAGTAAGTACAAGTTCGCATGAGAGCATATAGACGTGCAAAGATATACTCAAGGCACATTGGGCGCTTGATTTGCTTGTAGTATGATGGATAATCCTTCTTTGACGGCATCTCCATGAATACGTCAGAGAGGACACGATGTCTAGAAGCATTGAACAAAGTGGGATTGAATGAAGTAGAATACGTGACTCACGTTTCTTCATCTGTCTTTTCCACGAGCTTTTGAAGCCTTGATTTAAGCAATCGATTCATATTCGGTGGCTTGTTCTTCTTCTTATCGTCATCACCATCGCCATCTACTTTTTCCTCGCCATTTTCGTCATGATCACTACTTTTCTTCACTTTCTTCCCGGTCATTTTTGTATATTCCTTGTTGGAAAATTTCTGTAAGTGAACAAGAAGTGAGTGAGGAATATAAAAGAAATATCACAAAGTACTGACGAGGAGGAATCTGGCGTCGAGCCAGATTGGACTCTCCTTCATGTTGTATCGTTTGGCGTTGGTGAAACACAGCTCGAAGTCTTGTCGAACCTCATCGAGAGAAGGATACTTGTTTGCATCGATATTTTTCTTGATGTCGTCCAAGCAAATGGGTTGAATGATGATGTTGTAATAGTCTGGATAATGTCGTTTGGAGGGAAGTCGCATAAAAGCTGGAGAGCATATGTTGCCTCTGAAATGTGGTTATCAGCCATATGTAGAACATGTCAGAAAAGAAAACGGGGTAAAGCGGCGCTCAAGCTTGGTTTGTTACGCACTCTTTATTGACCGCATCCTTGACCGTCTGCCACAACCTTGTTGCTTGTTCCTTCAACACGCCTGCGTCGCCGTTACCATTCTCCGTATCTTGAACAATTGCGTCGTGGACGGTGACGTTTGTTGTCGTGGGTGATTGTGCTGTCGGGACTGCAGCTTCGGGCGCGGGGAGTTCTTTGCGTCGCTTCGCTCGAGGGTTGTCCAGGTCAACTTCCCCAGTCAAAGACCCCAACTCTCGCTTCATCGTCATTAGAAGGTACTTTCCTTTTGTCCTGGTACTCTCAAGTGAATTTTCCTGGTGTTGAAAGAGACGACGGCGAACTGCCCATTATCTTGGAAGCGTTCGAGCCCGCTCTCTCGATTAACCGTCGCAGTCACGTGACACTTCCATCATCAATCCAACTCCTGAGCGACAACATTCCAGTCCATACTACTGCTCCTGGATACTGTCCACAAAGTTCCTCACTTTCCTGATAGCCTCTTCGTCAGTCCTCCAGATACTCCAGTCCCCCATCCCCATCCCGTCAGGTCTGTATGCAGAACGACCATCTATCCATTTACCGCCGCTCAGGTGTATTTCCTTTAATCCGTGCGGTAGGAGAGCTTTGCACAATATAGGAATGGTCGATATGTTGATCCCAGAACCAGGGAGAATCTTCGTAGACACTGTGCTAGCGGAGTCAAACATCCATGCCAAGGTTTCAAGTGCTTCCGCAGAGGTTGCATGTCTAAAACCACCACTTGCAATGAATCGTTTTTAACCCATGCGGGTCCACTGCTTCGATGGGAAAAGTCACCTTGTCAATATCCTCGTGATGCCAGTTATCCCGGACAACGTTGTCCATGCTTCAATACAGTGAGTGCGCTGGCCAAGTGCCTGGTACCGACCTACCATCCTTCAGATTATTGGCCATATCATACGCGCGATGGAAACAAACTACATTCCAAGGATAGCATCAGACGACAGCAAAGTAGGGCGACTCACTTTCTAGGGGCAGTGCTGCTGAAACCAGCCTGACTAGAAGTCAATCTCCATTTTCTAGCATGGAGTTGACACTCACCTTCTGACTTGGTTCTCATCTATATCACCAGCGACGGTAAGCACGCCCAAAGCGACACCTTGTACACCATACTCCTTGAAAACGGAAATATCTTGAAGCATGACGCCTAATTCTTCTTCACTGTACACAAAGTCCCCTGTGCGAGGTCTGACCATGGCCTTGTGATGGTTACCATTCGACTACAGAACTCGAAGGATGAGGTACCATTATCGGGACATCTGGGACAGCATTTTTTACGGACTGGAGTAAACCAATGCTCGGTGTGGTTCCCCCGCCATAGCCCAGATTAGCGCATAGCTCAAGACGGTTTGCTCCTCCACGGATAGCTCTGTGGGTTAATCAGATAGCAATAAGTACTCCGTCGCGTCAAGCACTCACGTCACGGCTGATTCGACTGAATCTACGCATACTTCGATAATGAGCTTTGAAGGTGGATCGTAGGTTGCGTCGGGCATGGCACGAGGACAGGCTGCCTGGGTCACTTTGGCAGTCGGTTTGATGTGAGCTAGGAACTGTCCGAAAATGGAGATAGCCTAGACTCAGAGCGCCAAAGTACAATCGTATGCATACGCAAGTATTGACACCTGGGAGTACACAGTACGACGTGATATACGGGTGGGCGTACAATCATCAAGCCATCTGCTCGTAAAACTTGATCATCTTCCTCACGTCTGGACACAAAGCGAGTCGGACCCTCTCAGACTCTCCAAATATACTCGATCCCTTCACTTCAGCCCATACACCAAAAGCACCATTGAAGGGGTGGGGCGATTTACGCGAGTTCACTGCACTAAAAGTATGTGCTCGGATGATTCTGGACATGTTGTCTTTCTGAATGCTCCATTTCAATTTGTGTACCACTGGCAAGAGGGAACGAGAAACGGAAAGTATCGATGATTCAATGTCCGGCAAGACATGCGAGTAGTGGAGAGATTTGAGCACAGTGGGGGGAGACAGCCGAGTGCGGAGATAAGAAGACAGCAAGACCTTGGTTTGTGTCTGCTGAATACGCAAGGTACTCTCATACTGCTTTGCAGCCTGTGACGGGGTATGAGTATGACACAAAATTGACAAGAATGTGTTCCGTGGCACTTGCATGAGGAGAGTACATATAGGCACCTGTGCGCAGTCTCCATCCGATCTGAAACCCACGCACGACACCGCGATGCACAAGTTCTGCAATAGTGGGTCTAAAGAGGATGCCTTGCGGGCTCCTACCGAAGAGGGAGTGCTGAACACGCGAGGGAGCGACTACTCTCAGGCGTGTACGGTGCAGTACTGGATCAGCAGCCAATAAAGCGAGAGGCTTGGAAACTCGAGAAAGGGAAACGAGGTCCGGGATATCCAGAAACGAGACTTGGATAGGTCAACCGACCATCACATGGTTGATATAGGACGTACGGATGTAGAGCAAAATCTCTTGCGGCAAGGCGAGGAACATACGGAAGCAAAGTATAACGCTGACTCAGCATCAATGATGCCCACTGCACGTACTGCACACCAAGGATCCTGGAGAGCACTGCATCCCATGACTATAATCGCATTCTAGACGAGAAAGCCCACTAGCTGACATGAAAATCCAGGCTATTACTCTTCAGAACACCGAGGATCCGGGAGAGCACCGCTCATCCCATGACTATCATATTATAGAAGACGAGAAAGCCCATCCTATCTCAGGGCGCGACAGAGCATACGTGCAAGAGAACGAGTATAAGCAGCTGAATCAATCCGATGCTGTTCCGAAATGAAAGAAAACCATTGATGCAATGTTACATCGTCGACGTCGTCTTTTCAACATTTACTTGGATGCCCGACACAACTCCAAGTTCACCATCGCTCGCACTACCGCGTCCCGCAGGGGATCCCAGCTCGATTGAATTGTAAGCCGGGGCTGGGCCAGTGTGTTCAAGCGAACCAATGGATCGAGAGCTGTTGCCAGCAAACCCCATGCCAGATTCACAACGCATCTCATCAAGCTCAACGTCAGCTGCCTCGAGATCGGGCTGAATAGTCCCGATTGTACTCAGCATGATATTTGAGGCGATGGTAGACCCAGGGCCACGGTGACGTATCCCAAGCCCCCCACGTTTCACGTGCGGTGGGCCATTGGACGAGGTAGTCACCCCAGATTTGGTTGCAAACACACCAACACCTGTCCCCTCCGAGTGGGACACTGTTTCCGCACCCCATTCCCTCAAATCCAGAATCTGAAAAGTGATCAAAACTGTGTCAGAATCTGAAATCACAGGCTTACAAGGCGACAGGCCAGCAACGGTGCCATCATGACACTAAGGGGAATATTTAGCGCAGATATAACTTGACGCGGTCTAGATAGCGACGCAAATGAGTATATTGGGATATGGTATGGGCCAGACCTCACTGAAGGTAGAAGATTCCATTGATCTGTCGATATCGGTACCGGTGAGCCCATCTTTAACAGATCGAACACTGCCCGTTTGGACGCACCAAGTTTGCGATGGAGATCAATATGTAGTAAAAGACGCCTGAAAAAGAAATGTCACTCGATTCAACGACACGCGCATACATGAGACATTTACCCTCGTGAAGGAACGTCTGAATAAGCTTACTATTTGCTCCTCCATTTCTGATACGGATGTGGAAAGCCTTCCAAACTGTCATGGCTGTAACGAGGGTATCGAACAAGAGCGGGGCGATCTTATCTAATATTTAGCACGCGTGTTGGTCGCCAGGAAGAAACGCACAAAAAATCCTACGCAAGCATGTTTAGCAGTAATCTAAGCAATATGATATGTCATTACCAAGTAGGTGGGCCGAGTGTGGTTTAGATGCCGGGAAACAGGGGCCCTATGCAAGAATATATGATGCAAATGATTAGTTTTTTCGTTTCGTCACTCACATATGGGGGAGTCACGAAGGCCAAAACTATTCCGGGGATGAACAATCAAGGATCGACGCGCATCCATTCTACTTACGTATCATTTGAGAAGCGTCCACATAGAGCTGGTATGC
>JBBPNZ010000471.1:0-19226 GCA_038091195.1 Phylloporus rhodoxanthus | reverse complement strand
GAGACAGGGTTGAAGCACAGCATCCATCAGAACATTATGTTATTTATCAAATGATGACTGATAACATCATGGTCAAATAAGTGTCCCAATGACATGTCATTTTGAAATGGTTATATCTCAATCCCATATCAACCAAATCACATGACTAAGAGCTCATCTTCAGAGCAAGGGTTAGGGCTATTGATGACCCTGCAAGGATAAGAGCTAATATATTTTGGTTCATTTGCAAATGTCAAGTCTTTCCAAAATGCCCCAATATTGGGACACTTATTTGAGCCACTGTATCATACCACTGAATATACCATACCACTGAATATACTATACTGCTGAATATACTGTACTGCTGAATATACTGCACCACCATTGATTATACCATCATCACTAGGTGATACTGCTATTCCACTGTTTTTGGCCATACCACGGCAATTGTTCCATCAGCTTACCCATTACCATCGGTTGTATTTGCCATTGGCTGATCAATCTCTACCAGTATGAGTCCCATGGGCCTGTCAATATGCATCAACTCTCCTGCCATAGGTCGTCCAATCCATATCGGCACTCAGAACCTCGGCCCACCCACATGTACCGTCACTTCACTCATCAGCCCACTCATACATCTCACCTGTCTCCCATCAGCCCAACCATCTCCACCATCAACCATCTAATCAGCCAATCTACTGCTGTGGTTATCCTATCCCTTGATCCATCCAATCATCTTGCCATACATGCCGTTAGCCCACTACTATATGTACATAGCTACAGCCCAATGGACTATCCATATATGTCGGTACCTTATCCATCGGCCTATCTATTCCAATTGTCTGCTATTTCTTAGCTACAGGTACATTATCTCCACCCACATGAATGGCCAACACATCTCTATCGGCATTCACTCAATTGGCCCACCCATCAGTTCACCTATTCATCCCTTGGCCCCTCCATCTCCACTGCCATTCTATCCATTGGCCCATCCATTCCAATCAGCATTTTCACTTTCAACCAATGACCATACTTACTCATCAGCCCATCCATCCACCCCACTCCATACCTCAGCCCATCTGTCTTTATTTTCATACTCCAACTACTCCATTTCACTACTCATTTTCACTAATTATACAGTTGGCCCATCATCTCTATTGCCCATC
This sequence comes from Phylloporus rhodoxanthus, assembly GCA_038091195.1. NCBI lineage: Eukaryota > Fungi > Basidiomycota > Agaricomycetes > Boletales > Boletaceae > Phylloporus > Phylloporus rhodoxanthus. The sequence goes on along the minus strand of JBBPNZ010000471.1, from coordinate 18,081 downwards.
TATAGGCCCATCCATCCTTATCAGTGGTTCACTCTTCCTTGGCCGATGTTTGGCTGGCCATCTCACACAGCTGTTTTGCACCCTTCAGCTCCCCATCTTCATTGATATAAGTGACTGAAGGGGTTCCATGAGCAGCTTGCTGTGTCCCTCCAAGCTACTTACTTAGCAGCTCCAGTGCTCCATTCTAGCACCCTTTTTGATGCTGAGAAACTCTACAGTAACATCCTTTCAACACTCCCCTCTGATCCTTTGGCTTTCCTACATATGTCCACATCCGAGCCTCCCAACTCTCATTGGTCAGTCAACAATGAGGGTTTCCTTTATCTAGACAATCACATTTATGTCCCTGATTCCAATGATCTCTGCCTCTACATACTCTGGTACAAGCACAACCATCCACTCTCTGGAAATTTTGGACAAAATAGGACTTTGGAACTAGTTCACCATGAATTTACTTGGCCAGGAGTTCAAACATTCATCAAAAAGTATGTCTCCACCTCCTGTGCCTGTGCAAAGGTTCCTAGACACAAGCCATATAGACTCCTAAAACAACTCTCCATCCCTGAAAAGCCATGGAACTCCATCTCCATGGACTTCATTGAACAACTCTCATCTTCCTCCAGTTGCACTGCTATCTTAGTGGTAGTTGATCATCTCTCAAAGCAATGCATTTTCATCCCCACACATGACACAATCACATCTCCGGAATTAGCCAAGTTGTTTCTACTCCACATGTTTTCCAAGCATGGAGTCCCCTCCCACATCACCTCCAATAGAGGCTTTGAGTTTGTCTCCCATTTCTTTAGGTCTCTAGGAAAAGCCCTCAATATCTGCCTCCACTTCACCTTTGGTTATCATCCAGAAGGGGATAGTCAAACAGAACATATGAACCAGACTTTGAAGCAGTATTTATGCATCTACAGTGACTCCAAAAACCCTTTCAATGTTTAACCCTGACATGGTGCATGAAGTGCACTGCAAACACCCCTGGTAATTTCACTTAGCTATAGGGAAGCCAAACAGAGTACAAACTCTTGGCTACAAATCAGTCCCTTAGTCATGTGATTTGACCCAGTATTGGGTGGAGATATGATTATTTTAAGTCAGCAATATCATTGAAAGGGTTTTTTCACTTTTGAATTGAAAAGGGTATTTGGTACTACTAGTACTTGGTTATCTTCACCAGAGCAACCAGTATCAAGTAAAGAAAGAACTCTTTGTTGTTGAGCAAGAGAGAGAGATCTGACCATGGTAGTAGTTGGGAATCAAGAAGTGTGGGAACTTTTTAAAACTCAGACACAATATTTATTATGTATCTTTGTTTGTACACTCAAATAATTGCAAATTTATTTGAAATCTCTAAAATATCTATATCAAATACAAAAGTGAAAAAACCCTTTCAATGACATTGCTGTCTTAAATTAATCATATCTCCACCAATACTGGGTCAAATCACATGACTAAGGGACCAATTTGTAGCCAAGAGTTTGTACTCTGTTTGGCTTCCCTATAGCTAAGCGAAAGTCTCAGGGGTGTTTGTGGTGCGCTTCGCACACTGCATCAGGGTTAAACATTGAAAGGGTTTGTGGAGTCACTGTACTGCAAATACTAGCAAGACAATTGGTCTGAACTACTGCCCCTCACAAAGTTTGCATACAATAATGCTCCAAACACTACCACTAGTGTATCCCTGCTCTATGCCAACAAGGGCTATCACCCCAACATCTCCATTCATCCTAAAAGAGACCTTACCTCTGCTTGAGCTTGTGAGTACTCTGTCAATCTAGACTCCCTCCATGAATTCCTCTGTGAAGAAATGGCTGCCACACAAAAGTGATATCAAGGACCCACAGATGCCAAATGAATTCCAGCTCCAGACATTAAGATCAAAGATCAAGTGTTCATCAAAGCCAAGTATTTCCACTCAACAAGATCCTCAAAGAAGCTCTCTGAGAAGAATCTTGGGCCTTATACAATCATCACTCAGCTAGGCATGCACTCCTTCATGCTCCATCTCCCAGACTCCATGAAGGTCATATATCTGGTCTTCTATGTATCACAGCTAGAACCAGCTATCCCAAACACGATACCCAATTGTGTATAATCTTTGCCACCTCTGGTCGAGATTGATGGTGAACCTGAGTACTGTTATGATTCGCCCCTATCTCTTTTCTTTTCTTTGTCAGCGGACTTATCTTTTCTTTTCACATGATTACTCATCACTGTTGACTCATCATCCGACCTATCGGACCTCCCCATCACTTCTTCATAATTGTCCTTACTTCCTTCATCGTTCCCTGTGATTCCATTGCATTCTTATTTGTTATTGTCGCTTACTACACTTACTTCTTGGACCTGCCCTAAATTCACTAGCTTAGATATATAAGACCATCGTCTTACTATACATTCCCTCTAAGCTAGGTCTTACCTCTGTACTACGCACTTGCCAATACAGACTTCCTCCCTTCCTCTTGTCTTTGTGAGTTGCCACCTGTACTCTGAATGGGCAGTTCATTGTTGAAGGAAATCCCTGTCGACTCTTTAAAACCTCGTCACTCTAGGAAGACCCTATGAGCTCCTTGTCCCTTTATCGACCCCCCCATCAGACGAACCCTTGACCCTATACCCTAGGGATCCTTGTCGTATGTGAGACACCCTCACCATACAGTACCCCTTGTCTTTGTCACAGAGGTCACGTGTACACCTTATCCGGGACTACACGTAACAAGTACAAGATCTCCAAGATCCTCAACTCAAAGGTAGATCAATAACAATGCAATTGCAAACTCCTATACCTTGTCCATTGGTCTGGCTATGAAGGCACTGACGAAGAAACATTGTGGTTACTCACTACTGAACTTGGACATGCATTCAAACTCATCCACAACTTCCATCTCCATTATCCAGACAAGCCCAGTCTTCACTCTGCTTGATTGTATAGCAAAGCAATTACAATTACAAACTATCTATGGAGGAGCGAGAAGTAGCAAACTACCTACTCTTCCATTACCTCCATGTCCTTCTCTGCTCCCTCTTCTTCTGACCTCTCCATGACTTCTTTTCTATCTCTCTCTGCTTTTTTCTCTTTTTCTTTTTCCTTCTCCTTCTCCTTCTCCTTCTCCTTCTCCTTCTCCTTCTCTTTCGCTTCCTTTTTCTCTGCATGCAAACCCCCCAAGTCTCTCCCCACCTCCTCTACCTCTGACTCATCTACTCCTGACTCGTCTGAGTTTGGGTCTTCTCTATAGTACTGAGCCACCTGGAGCTCTCACATCCACTCCAGAATGGTAGTCTGGCTATACAGAATCCTGTTCTGCATAACCAGCACCTCTTGAATCCCCACCAGCACCTTGGTGACTTCGGTGAGCCCCTAGCACTCTGTGGACCCATTCTCCTCCATCTTCTTAGAGCCACTAGGCCTAGCCTCACCCTCCTCCACTTGTGCCCTCTTCCTCTTCCACTCTGGCTTCTCCTCCCTGGGCCTCACACAGTTCACCTTTGCCTCTTGGCACTCCACGCACAATATGGCCTTCCCTGGAGCTAGTACACATTCAAGCTCCCACTCAATGCACTGGTAGCAGTCCAGTGGTTCTATGGATGCCCTCTTCTTGCCTTTTAAAGGCCCAGCAGGCACCAGCTGCTGTGCCCACACCTCCTCCATCTATCTCCATCAGCTCTGTTGCTTCAAATGGCAGACATTACTCACCCACTTCTTGGCTGCCTCCTTGGCCTTACAATGCTCTGCCTCAACCCTCTATTGCTCCTCAGCTTTGCACCATTCTGCTTCCTCTCACGCCTTCTTCTCTGCCTCCTCACATGCCTTTCACTCTGCCTCCTCCTTCCATAGCCTCTTACATCTCAGACACTCATTGAATTTAGCGGTGCTGATGCCATCTTTGTCATTCTCATCCTCAGCAAGCTGTTCTTCAGACCAGCCTGTGATATTGCCAAGGGGGGTGGACATGGTAGTGGTTAGGAATTAAGGAGCAGAAGCTGACCTTGACGGACTTTATATGCAGCAGGACAATAAGTGATATTTCGGACTCTGATTTTCCACTCCGCATTGTTTACACACTTAGGCCTTCAGAGGTTCAGACCTAAGGGAGGGATACTGTCATATCCACTAAGTTCAACTCTGATGCTCCAGACTTTCTCCTATGAACTCTGATGCATTCTCTATTAGAATATGACCTGGAGTTACTGGACTTGTTTATCTATGATGTTCTCTCGCATTCTATTACTCATTTTATTAGACTCATACTTAGACATTGCCCATACCTGTGCTCCATGACAAGCACAGCTCTGGACTATTTTCCTTCCAACATCTGTCTTATCAATTCCTCAGAAATCTTTTATCATTCCATTTTACTCATTACCTCAGACTTTTGTATATAAACCCTGTACTCTGAACCTTAGCACCTCAGTTTGAATATCAACTTAGTCTTGACTCCTCTTCTCATATCAACTCCAAACTTGAGCTTAGGCTCTCCTCTCTGATCTCTGACCCTCTGTCCTAAATCTTGGGACACAAGACTTGACAAGGGTGCACCACATAAGGTGAAGCCAACATCCCTCCATTGCTAACTCTAGAGTTCTGGAGTTCACATAGGAGTTCAAACTGAACTTAACATATGTCCATAGCCAAGGATAAATATGGATCCAGAAACATCAGAGGTCTCAGAGTGAGCTAAGCTGAAATTCAAATCAGGAATCCATTGTCATACTCATTTATTTAGCTGGAGGTGTACCAGAACACTCATTATGAACAGAAACTTTAAAGCCAAGCATTTACATGAAAACACCCTGAGGATCAGGTTTGGCTAATGGATGGGCAAGACTATTTTGTTGAGAGCAGAGAATATAATGAATATCTAAAGAACACTCATCATAAGACTGAGGTAAGTGTTTTTGAGGCTCCATCCTGATAACTAATTGAATTGAGATGTGAAGTGATCAACCTGCAACAATCACTGAGCTGTCAATCAGACCGATACAAGCCAAGGGAGGCTGGATTCCACAGGCATCAGTACCACAGCCTGTGCTTGCCATGGATGCTTTCTTCCAGATTTGGTAGTTAATTTTCAGCTGGGAGAAAAGTGAGCTATTCTAGTCATCTCTCAAACAAACTACTGAGAGACACTGCATAGGCAGATGAACATGGATTACTCCCTGACAAGAGCATTGAAGTACAATATGGGCAACATTTCTCATGCCATACACTTCTATGATATGAACTGCACATACATGAAAAACTTTTGCAAGCAAGTGAAGATAAACTCTAGGTTGATTTTGAGTGAAGAGTTGGATATTATCCCAGGCATAGGGATATGGCATGTTCATGATCACAGGCCAGAATGCTTCGCTTGCTATGCCCCACTTTTCATCCCTCACTCAGGTTGGATCAATGGAGAGATTATAGAAACACTAGTCAAATCTCAATATTGTCTCACCTTCTACTCAAGGAATGTCTACTCCTCACTGGCAAGAGCTCCTTAATTTCCAGATGAATGATTCAAATTTCATGAAGATGATTAGGATGGGTAGGTGTGATCTGAATTGTGTGGCATATATATTCAACTCCCTGTATTAGCTAAATCACTGAAAAAGAAAGTTGAGGCTATGAAGAACTCTTTTGCAACAGCTGAGGTGGCATTCAATAACCTGAACCTGAACACCTCTGAGGTCCAGAGGACAAAATAGAAGAGGGAAGAAAGGAAAGCTTTAAAGGATAGAGTCCATGATGCCTTGGCCATGGATATATTCAAGCTCAAAGTTGTGAGAGGTTTGTATTCTGCATATTGCATCCTATCCAAGTTGTAACTGTTACAAAGCCCCCATCACTCATGTCATGGAGCTAGAAATGCTTAAAAACAGCCCCTCAGACATTGAGGATGAGATGGCTGGCACTACCACCTGGATAGCAAAAGGCATTCACCTAGAACAGGCTCAAATGGAGTTGGGGAAGTCAATCAGTAGATTGAGCAGCCATGCAACCAAGAAACAATGCTTGGAAATTGCAAGGAAGACTGAGCAGCTCAGTAGTCATATAGTAGCCTTCCTCTAGCAATCCTTAGCATACCTCAGCCTGAAATTCAATGATGATTTCCTCTTCAGGCTTAGCAAGAAAGACTCCCAGGAAGAGGATGTCTCTTGGGGAATTCATATAATGGATGAGGATCTTTTGGAAAAGGTAAATAACAAATGTCCTGACCAAACTTGGCTTCTACTGCCTTTAGCTCTTGGTAAGGAGGAATGCACCTGTCTCAGCATTCAAAATATGGCCAAGCAAGAGTTAAAATTGTGAATTGGACAAGCAAATGATGCCCTCTATAAAATTTGGATGCTTGTGGCTGAAAAGGCTGTTCTATACTAAATGGATGTTCAGCAAGCCTCAAGCCAGAGAACATCTACCTGTGCTCGGGAACGTGTTGCTGTAGTAGACTCCAATCTAAAATGCCATGCAGAAATCTATCAAAAATGTAGAAGATCCTTGGTCAAGCTTAGTGCTGATGAAAACATCTTGGACCAATATTAGGCCCTCAAGAATGAAGACATGAAGGTGACCACAATTGCCATTAACCCTAAAGTGAGAGGACTTCGGTATGAACATCTGCCTTGGTTATGGTCTATGGATATACCCCAAGACATGGAAGCTAATCACTTCATGGAAGAATGTATGAAATAATTTCTTGCTACTGCAGAGTAATCATGCTGAAATTCCGGCAGTCTATCATGTGCATTGGCTGAGAGAAAAGGCTATAAGGGACCATTGGAGTGAAGAACTACATTTATTGGAGGCCAAGATTGAATGGACCACTAATTTCTTCCAGGGCTAAGTAGAAGAATGGCGAGAAAGAGTCATAGAGAGCCAGACTAAGGGTCTCACGGGCCATGCATGCTATGCCGTAAGGTAGGAGGAAGTTTATTTGAAGCTTTGGGAATAATATGAGGAAGAGATGGGAAAGACTAAATCTTTAGTTGTCTAGGACTGGGACTAGATCACGTGTATCTATTGTGTACAGAACTTGCCATATTTGGAAACAACACATGAAATTTGATTGAGTCAGAGATTTGTAGCTTTCAAAGGTTTCATCCACCACTCTTCTCCTTTCATCCTCAGTGATGCCACATCACCACTGTAGGAGCCTGTGGCTGCCTATGGTTGAACAACCCCTATCTTTTGCATTTCAATCATCATTGAAGACATCTGCTATTGTGTCTCATCTATTTCTAGGAAGTCTCAAAGAGTCTAAAGTGCATGTTCCTGACCAAACATATCCAGAGGACATTGAACCTTCTGGACTTCAAACTAATGTGTCACTTTGTTTTACCAATTGGCTGTTTGCCTTGGTGGAGCTCATATCATGTTGCAGTTTGTTGTTGTGGATTTATGATAGCAGTGACTATAGACAGGCAGGAGAAGAGTTAGAGTGGGCAGGTTCTTGGATGGTCAGAGTTGTTCGTGTTTCACTATAGAGTCTATGGTCTACCTGAGGACTATAAAACCTTGAACCCTTGATGGAAAAAAGAGGGATCTTTTTCAGAACTTTTCTTGCTCAATTCTGAGGGACAACTATTTCCTTCAACTTTCTGTCTGACAGCGCATTACTGGAAACAGTTGTAAGCCTACCCTTCTCATTTATACATCCACCTTGAATCCCTGGGGACAAGTTCACCCTCGCACCTACACTTCTATTTTTCTATGTCATCAACCTAGGATTGCCTAGTGACACTACTACTAACCTGTTTCTCTCATCTTCAACTGGAGCCCACCACAAGGGGTTCATACAGGTTATTGAGAAGACTGCTTAGACCTACTCCACAATGTGAGGAAATCCAAGAACTCCTTGCCAGATTCCATCACCTAGATATTTCTACAGACTCAATGTTCCTGACCTCAGTTACTCCAGAAAGGGCTTGTCATGTACAGCTCAGTTCTCTAGATCAATCATCATCATCTTTCTCCCTTGAAGGATCTGTTTCACATTCAACACCCAGACATGATGTGTCCCCTAGTCACCACCATTCTTTAGACCTGAACTCACTCTTGCTATTGACCCCACTCTCATCTCTTTCATCAACAGAGTCATCCTTGTCGTCTCCCTCATCAGACTCATTCTCCTTGCCATTGCGCTCTATCCTACTTCCACCATTTCTAACTTCATGATCCTCTTCACTGACATCCTCTTTGATTCATTCATCATCTCGCTCATCATCCAGATCAACATCTTGTTCATTGTCTACATTGTCCACCTCACCACCACCTCTACAACCACCAATGACTCAGCCAGTATTTCAGATGCCCCTGTGTGGCACCCCTAATACTCCAAAGTTTGACGGAAAGACCCCCTCAGAATTGCCCTATTGCCTAAAAGATATCAATTTTATCAGAGATGCTGTAGGCCTCAATGATGCTAAAAAGATCAAGGCAGCCTTTCACTATGCTGTTTTAGATGAAGCAGAAGTGTGGCAGACACTTCTGGAAGTGACTGCTAACTCTGTGGATTAGGATGCTTTCATTAAAGCAGTTAAAAAGATATATTCAGGATGCAAAGGTAAAAACTGTTACTGCCATGCTGACGCATAATATCTAGTTCAGGACTACCAGTGAAAGCAGATGAGGAACCAGGATGACCTGGGAGAGTATACCTGGGTCTTTCTTAAGATATCTAGCATGCTTATTGCTAACAAAAAACTAGCCGAGATGGAACGTGACATACTCTATCTTACTGGATTTCCCTCTATGTTGCAGCAGAAGATCCAGGAGCTTCTCCTGATCATTAAACAAGACCTTCACCTAGATGATCCCTATCCCATGGACGAAGTCACCAGCATCACCAAATTCCTCCTTACCAGTTCTGCATTCTGCTTAATAGTACTGCTTGTGTATAATCTTCCATGACCATCAACAATGTATCAGCCACCTCATGCATCTGTTCAGCACAATGTCCCTATCTCATCACACAATCCAGCTGGAGCTATCAAAACCGAGTCTAGCTTTGCCACTTGAGGGCCCTCACTTTGTAACTTTTGTGCCAAAGCCAGTCACTTTACCCATACATGCACTATATGTATGGAATACATACTTAAACTCGGGAAAGGTGGTCTATAGTAGCAACAACAGACTGTATATGCCAGATAGAATGGAAATACAAAGAGTACCTAGGGGCAGGTGTCTGAAGGATGGAGTGGACTGAACCTTGACAGCCATGCAGTTTCCACAGGCTCAGGCCTTTGTGTCTGGCTCCTCTCCCAGTTTTGTAAGGGATACATTACCACACATAATGGTGGGCATCCTAGCAGCTGTGTATCTAGATACTCCTATTGTCTTAGACATTAACTCGTCCGCTTTTGCTATGGTCAAAGAAGAAGAATTGGAGACACACCTAGCACCCTATGCATTGAACCTGGAGTTTCAGCCATATATCACTCAGGCTTGAGCAAGTTTTCAAGCAGACCAAACATCGAAGGACAAAGGCAAGCAGCTGAAGTTTGATAGGGTTCATGTGCCACAACAGAAAAGACTAGATAGTCAAGTAGCTTCCATATTGGAGGAGTTGTTATCCCCAGAGTTACAATAGACAGCTAAGGAGGTCATGCAACCACCCCTGTCAGCCCAACCCCAAGCATCTAGATCCTCATCACAACCAGTGACCTGCACTGATGCTCCAACAACTGCATCGGGATCGGCTGTAGCAGGACCATCCTGATTATCAGCTGTTTGGTTTGGCAAGGCTACTATTATTCTGCCACATGTCCCACAAGCTCCTCAAACATCTTCCTCCATCCCCATTATGTAATACAAGTATTCATTCCCACTTGAAGATGAATCTGCACCTCAAAGAGTCCTCGAGCAGGTGTTGGATGTCAGTGTCCCAGTTTCAGTCAAAGATCTCCTAGTAGTGTCCCCTGAGATCCAGAAACAGTTCCAAGACCTCACTATGATGAAGCACATTACCATGGCATTGGCACATTCACTGCAAGTTAATGAACTTGTGGGAATTGACCCATCAGCTGTAGACAGAGACTATGGCGAATGTGTTCACAGGAACAACAATGGCCTTATCATGGTGTACCACAGTCTACCATTGTGCGCTATCAACACAAAGCTGGGCAGTTTAGGACATCCTATTCATAGTGTGCTGGATTCAGGGTCAGAAATCATTGCAATGCCAAAATGTGCATGGGAAGAGCTTGGTTTACCTATCTGCTTGGATCATAAAATGTGCATGACATCTGCTAATACAAGTGTCGATTCAACAATAGGGGTATTGGAAAATCTGGTTTTGGACTTGGGAGGAGGTGAAGTCATAGTACAGGTACAGATAGTGGCACATGCTAACTCTGATCTTCTGCTTGGACAACCTTTCCATTGCCTTATGACTGCTACCACAGAGGACTTTCTGGATGGCTCATAGACCATCACCCTTTGTGACCCAAATTCTGGCAAGCAGTTCTCTATGCCAACGTGAGCGTGGCCCAAAGGATGCCCTTGTTGCCATGAGAACAAGCAATGCAACAGTCACCATTTGATTGTAGAGATGGATTTTTAGATATTGATGAGCTGTCTAATGATAGGGGAGAGTCTTCAAATGTGTTCAGTCCACAATCACCTTTTTTGTCTTATTATCTGCTTGCTTTATCTCTCTTTGTGTCTCATCCTTACACTTGGCTGCCCCCACTATCCATCAGCTCAATTCCACCATTGACAAACTATAGTTTTCTCTCTTCCACTCAATCACTCCTTAATACAGACACAGTTGCTGCAATTTCCTCTGTTTACTCATATGATACCACCTCGCATGCACTGGCTTACAAACTCATCGCAAAGAAGATCCATCCAGTCATTACTGCCCTGAACAAAGAATTCCATGTTACTAGGACTCTTCCAAAGGATCCTATAGCTGGCTTAACACCTCTACCCTTTCACCCTCCAGACTTTGTCCCAGGACTTTGCTTCACCCAGGAACATGCTGACTCTCTAGACCTTGACCTGATGAACTGGCTCTGGCCAGACAAAGTGAAGCTTGTATGATAAATCGTCTGTGAACACAAGAAAGCATTCACATGGGTTCCAGGTGAGCATGGACATTTAGATGAGAGGTATTTCCCCACAGTCAAAATCCCCACCATACCACATACCCCTTGGATCTTACACAACATTCACATTCCCCCTTCTATGTGGACTGACACTATTCAGATTATCAAGGACCAGATTTCTTCTGAAGTCTATAAACCATCAGTAGCCACATATCATTCACAATGGTTTTGTGTTCTCAAACAAGATGGCAAATCTCTCTACCTCATTCACAACCTCCAGCCTCTTAACGCCATCACCATTCATGACTCCTTGACCCCCCATTCATTGAACACTTTGCAGAATCCTTCACTGGCTATGTAGTCTATGGGATGATGGATTTATTTGCTGGATACAATCAGCACCCCTCCACCCAGAATCACATGATCTCACAATGTTCAATAGTCCCATGGGTCCACACCACTTGACTACCATGCCTATGGGGTACACAAATGCAGTACAGATTTACCAAGCAGATTTGTCATTCATCCTGCAAGATGAGATCCTCCACTACACCTATCTGTTCTTGGATGACCTCCTGGTCAAAACAGCCACAACCTGCTATTAGAATCCAGATGGTTCTTATGAGACTATACCGGAAAATTCAGGACTTCACCATTTCATCTGGGAGCACCTTCAAGTAGTTCACCACATACTGCAATGCTTATAGAATGTCAGGATTACTGTATCCGCCAAGAAATTTGTGCTTGCTGCCTCCAACACGACCATTGTTGGTCACATGTGCACATTTCAAGGTTGCATCCTTCACAAGAAGAAAGTACAAAAGATCTGCAACTGGCCTGAGTGCCATAACCTTACCCAAGTGCATGGATTCTTAGGTGTGTGCAGAGTTCTCCATATTTTTATCAAAGGTTTTGCTTTGATTGCTTGTCCGTTGGTCAACCTAATTAGAAAAGAAGTTGCTTTTGATTGGGGAGAGCCCCAGCAGCTTGCTATGCAGCATCTCAAGGACACAATTTGTCATTCCCTAGCACTCCATCACCTAGATTACAAATCAGGATGTGAAGTCATCCTGGCTGTTGACACATCAGTGATTGTAGTCAGGTTTATCTTATCACAAGAAGGCAATGATAGGAAGCAGTATCCAAATTATTTTGGTTCAATCAGCCTCACAGAGGTTGAGAGTCACTACTTCCAAGCCAAGCTTGAGCTATACGGTCTATTCTGAGCCTTCCTTTCCATTCGGTCTGGCCGAGACAACATTCCTGGTCCCTATACTGGATTCTGACCTTCTATCTAGGACTGCTCTGATTGTGTGGAGAGCTTGTTAGCTTCAGAAGTACATGGAAGATATCAACACCATTCAAGAACACATTCTTCTGTCATGATACATGTCTCTATGACAATTTGAAGCACACTTCAAGAATTGCATCCACAACCACAACTTTCAACCAGGCAACTTGTCTTAGTTTGGAATTCCCACATCGAAAAAGAACTTAACTGGAAAACAAAGCCAAGATACCAAGGACCAATGGTCATCTTGTGGAGGAATACCAGAGGATCATACCTGCTAGTGGAGCTAGATGGTGCTGTGTCGAGGTTAAGATACACAGCATTCAGGCTGCTCACATAAAAAGATCACCATAGACGTTACTGACCTCACCAGACTAGACAATGAAGAACTGGACAAGTACAAGGCTGAGGATGATGTCAAGAACAAGGAAGAACATGACAATGGAGTCACCAGTCAGGATTAATCCTTCCTGGTGACTCGAAATACAAAAACCGCATTCATCATGGACTACTGGATACGTGTCTGTTTCACCCCAATATTTGTCCGGTGCTCTATCTAAATCTGGTCTTATGCAATAGAATTCCCTATCTCTCATCCTCATGAACAAGCACACCTTTAGAAGCCTTTCCTTTCCTCAGCCTCATATGTCACATAAATTCATCATATAGATTTTCAGTTTCAATTGCATTACAAGAAGTTGCATCCTTTTGAGCAATCAAAAAAAAACCAGACAAGAAAAGACAAGTCAAGTGGGACCTTGCAAGGAAGAGCTGTATCGTTTCATTTTCGTATTCATCTTTTCTTTCTACTCACTCTGTTGCAATCCCCTTTGTTTGACTTAGAAGACTCACTAGGAAAAGGCACAACTTTCAGATCCCACAACGATACAAGATGAGCTATTCAAGGATAGACTATGGTACTACTCCATCCCCAACAATGCCTTTAGTTTTGCCATATTCTCCTTTTGCAAGTCCAGGTATTAGCTAGCCTTGGTAGTCTAGATGATTAGCTCTGCCAGGAACACCTGTGTTGATGCCATTCTAGCTTTGAGTCCAAGGATTGCGAGTCTTATATCTGCAAGCATTTTTGGTGATGGACCTGCAGAAGGAAGAGGTCGAGAGGGAGCAATGGGAACCAGTGAGAGACAGTCAGACATGAAAGCAGTGGGAGAAAGTGGTTGAGAAGGAACAGAAGGAATGGGTGGGAGATGGACAGAAACAGGAGGAGCAGTGAGGACAAGAGGAGAAACAGGAACTGGAGAGAGATGGTGAGGCTTGGGAACAGCGGTAGAAAGAGATGGAATGGATAGGTTGGGAGATCAAGGCATCTTCCAAGGAGTTTCACTGTCATCAACGTCAGAATGGTCAGGGAGGAAAAGAGGCTTGTGTTGAGAGGGTAGTACAATGATTGACAAAGCAGTGATAGTTTGGGCCTTGCAAGAAGAAATGACAATCTTGGTGAATGAGGGAGCTATAGTACGATCAGCGCACAGGACAACATGGAACAATGTGTTACACGTACTGGGTGCCTTGGCCATTTCTTTCCCCTTTCCCTTCTCTTTTACACCCCTTCTGTACAACTTGTCATATCAACTTTTCTGCTTGCCATATGGATCACACGTTCTGCCTAGGACTCCAATGCATGCACATTTTGTCTTGGCACATGCTTTGCATGGAGACACATGCTTGACCTTGTCAGTTCCAACTGCAGGGGCTTTAGTCTCAATGATCTCGATGGAGTCATCATCGTCATCTTCATCCTTATCATCCAAAGGAACTGGGGTATGCTAAGCACAAGTGTCACAGACAGGCCTTTACAGACACATTAACACGTACTTTGCACTTTTGAACAGTCATCCACACACCATCATACATCTTCAATGGAGGGTCAGACGTGTCAGCCAATCTGGTCGTGTCACTTAGAGTGTTCAACGTTGAAGGCCCTGCTGAACTCAAGGTCAGCAGCCCCATCGGCTTAAACAACCTCTTCTATTCTGTAGCCTCAGCCCTCCACTTCTTCACAAACATCAATATACATGAAACAATTCCTGCATTCCTTTAGCCACAATTCTTGGTCCTCTCGCAACTCCTCCTTATCATCCAAGCATACTTTGATGATGAGGATGATTTGTTCATTAGCCACTTTCAACTCTTTGGCTGTGAGCACTGTTGGATTGTTGAAGGCAGGCAGTTCATTGAGTGCAAGCACATCTTCAATGCTGTACATGATTGGAGGTGATGGTGGTAGGAGAAGAAAGAGAAAGATGAGGTGCAACATGTGAAGCCCCACTCTTATATGGTATGGTCTGCATTGTTCTCAGTTCAAAGTCAGCAAGGTCATGTGACCAACTGAGGACAGTTGGTATTGAAGACCCCCTTAGATGTAGGAGCCCATAGCTGCCTATGGTTGAAGAACCCCTATCTTTTGCATTTCAATCATCATTGGAGACATCCTCTATCATGTCTCATCTATTTCTGGGAAGTCCCAAAGAGTCTAAAGTGCATGTTCCTGACCAAACATATCTGGAGGACATTGAACCTTCTGGACTTCAAACTAATGTATCACTTTGTTTTACCAATTGGCTGTTTGCCTTGACAGAGCTCGTATCATGTTGCAGTTTGTTGTGGTGGATTTATGGTAACAGTGACTATAGATGGGCAGGAGAAGAGTTAGAGTGGGTGGCATTCTCAGATGGTCAGGGTTGTTTATGTTTCACTATAGAGTCTATGGTCTAGCCAAGGACTATAAAACCTTGAGCCCTTGGTGGAAAAAAAGGGGATCTTTTTTAGGACTTTTCTTGCTCAATTCTGAGGGATGACTATTTCCTTCGACTTTCTGTCCAACAGCACATTACTGGAAACAGTTGTAAGCCTACCCTTCTCATTTATACATCCACCTTGAATCCCTGGAGACAAGTTCACCCTTGCACCCGTACTTCTATTTTTCTATGTCGTTGACCTTGGATTGCCTAGCAACACTACTACTAACCCATTTCTCTCATCTTCACCACTCCAATCCCAATGACTTCCCAGTATACCAGGAAATACTTCAACCACATTTCACTCACTCTAAGGTGCATATGGTCCTCTACTATTATGTATGTCTGTTGGGTGGAAGTCACTACTCTATCTCTTTGCAAGACCCCTGAGGAAAAATGGCCCCACTCCTGGTTTAAAAATATCTGGGCCAACATCGTGAGTATCAAACATTTTGGCTATGATTCTTTATTCAGTGGGATACAGAACTGTTATGTGCATCTCTTGGTGATTGTGAACCAGAGAACGCTGGGGTTCAATCTTAACCCCCAGGGGCTTGGGGCATTCTATAATGAAGGGGTTAACAGGGTAAGGGTTCACAAAACCCTGATGAATTCCTCCAAGGAGAGCTTTATGCTCATCAAGAATATCCCAACATACATCCCGCACTGGATCCCTCCATATAATTCAGACACCGCTGATCTGCCTAGACTATGGTGGGCCCAACATACCACTTGGTTCAGTAAAAGTCAGTCTATCATAGACAAGATCTTGGAGAGAAAAGGAGTTGCATTCAGATATTTCCAGGAAAGTCTTTCATTTGGTCAATCATTTCAGTATACTGAATTGCTTCCAGGGAAAATGGGTGCCAAGCAGCAGCCTACTCACCCATGAAGTATATGTTGATACTGACAAAAAATGACAACAGATCCTTAAGACCCTGCAACACAATTTCAAAGAAGTGGATGAGGCTAACAAAAAGGTTACAAAAGCATGGGGAGTGTATTTTATGCCAGGCTCCTATCCATCCTTGTGCTGGAGGGAATGAGAGGCATTTGTATTTGTTTGTATATTTTGAACTCAGCATACTTCCTCATTTACATAGACCCTCAATCCCTCCAGTAGTAGCTGGCACAACAGGTCCACAAGGTTCGTGTCCTGACACTTGGCATCATTGGCAGTGTAGTGTGTGTGTATATATTATATTTGACAAAATAAATAAAACAATAATATAATTAGCCTTTCCTACTTTGTCTTTATGCCTAGCATTGAAGAGATCTGAGAGCAGATTCTTACAATCCTCAGGAAATGGCCATGTCTGTGGCAAGCACAGGTTGCAGAAACACTCCTATAGGGCAATAAGAATATGGTTTGCATTGCCAGAACATCAATGGGAAAGACCTTAACATTCTGGATTCCACTTCTATTCTGTCCAGATGGTATACAAGTCATTGTAACCCCTTTGAATCAGCTTGGAAAGCAGCAGATAGAAAGTTTAGAGAATGCAAGAATGCAGGCCATTGCTATCAATGCAGACACTGCAAATGAGAAGAACGTTAAGGTATGTATCTGTCACAATTACAATCATGTCTTGTATGACATTATCTCTTCAATGTATGGCATACTGATGCTTCACTAGGATATCAAGGAACTGAGATACTAGGCTGTTATTATCAGCCCTGAACAGATGATAAAACCTGGAGGAAGATTTGAGACATTGTTAAGAAAGAAACGGTTCACTGACCGAATCATTGCAATAATCTTTGATGAGGCGCATTGTATAATGACATGGGGAAAGTTCAGGCCAGAGTACAAAGAATTAGGTCAGTTGTGATTCATTGTAGCTCGTCATGTCTCATACTTGATCACATCCATGACATTAACACTAGAGGCTCTTCATGACATCATGAAGGTGTTGGACCCACATAGAAAGGAAGACCCTATGATCATCCAAACCCACATGGACCGACCAAACATCAGGTTCTGCATACAACAGATAAAGTATGTGCTCACCTCCTACAAAGATCTTGCATTTCTAGTACCCAATGATTGGATGCCAGACAAGAAGGCACCACTGAAGTTCCTCGTCTTTTTTGACAATATTCAAGATTCCATCCTTGCAGTGAAATCTCTCCAGATCCATCTCCCACATGCATATTGTGAAAAGATCACCTGGTTTAATTCAGACATGACGACTGAATACAAAGAAATGCAGGTTACTTGCCTGCAATCTGGAGAACTGTGGGGGTTATATATGATAGAGGCATTTGGAATAGTGAGTTTCACTATATCTATCAAAATGATAAGTTATAAGTAACAAATGGCAGGGAATGGACATACCAGATATTGCTATTGTAGTCCAGTGGAAAGTGACATGTAAGCTTACTGAACTATGGCAATGATGGGGCTGTGCTGGAAGAGCAAGTGGGGGAACTAGAATGGCAATATTATTTGCCAAGAAGGATCTGTTTGATGACATCCATGATGAGAGGAAAAGTTGTCAGGCTAAGAGAAGAAGGGAGAAACCATGTACAGACTTACCCCCATCAAAGCAGACTGTTACCAATACAGGTCCATCAACAGTGATTGTGCAGGATGTCAGTCAGGCAGTAAAAAGGGGGAAGAAAGACCTTGATGCTGCAATGGACCACCTTATCAATGCAAACTTTCATGGGGTGCCATGTTTGTTACGCGTAGCGTACACAATGGTCAAGGCTCCTAACTTGCTACTCGAGTGATACTCACGTAGAGACCAACTCAAGAGATGGCAAGAGACGAAGGAGGACGAGGAGTCGGTCAAAGGGTTTCCTTGAGTGAAGATGAAGACGATGTTACGAAGGATTGGACAAGGGGTTTCCTTGTGCGAGACAAGGACTAAAGGTTCGACGTAAAGTCGCAAGGATGGACTTGATAGTACGCTAGTATTGCGCAGTTCAAGACTAGGGTACAAATGAAGTAAACGACAAGTATTTATACACCTACCACCTTGCGCACGG
>JBBPNZ010000470.1:0-19237 GCA_038091195.1 Phylloporus rhodoxanthus | reverse complement strand
CTTTCAAGTCCCAATTCTAGCGACTCTTGAAGTTGAACTCTTAGTCCTCGTCTCGCTCAAGGAAACCCCTTGACCGATCTTTGTCCTCCTTTGTTCCTGCCTCTTGAGTTGGTCTCTTCATGAGTATCACTTGAGTCAGTGTAAGCCTTAGGAGTAAGTGTCTATTGTGTACGCTACGCATAACAACTATACCATTTAGCTACTTGCTTATTCTATTAGGTATAGTGCTAATAACAGTCGTTCTACTACTATGACTGAGCTACTTGCTCATTTCATTAAACAGCCTATAAGACCCTTGCTCCTCTGAGCCACTCTCTGAGATATAAGTTACTGACACCTCTTCATTTGCTCAGTTGACTATATTCTATTCTACCCACTTATCTAGTACATTGACTAAAGGATACTATGAGATTGTTGATCACTCAAATATTGATAATGCATACCTCTCTTAATCACTGACTTCCTATACTTTAGCAGCTTGGTCTTCTATTGGGTCTCAAGGGACCTTGAAGTCCCCAAGCACTGAATCTTCTCCTATGATCTAATGCCTAGAATGTTCAAATGGACTTGCTAAAAGGATGGCACCACAGAAGCATTGCAGGACAGAGTGGCTTGGCCTTTCATGTAAGGCTTAGCACTTCTATGACCTTTTTTCAAAACTAGCTTAGGCAGCTCCTACTCCTTACCCTTTTCCTTTGACAGCTTTCTATGGGAGGTCTGCATCTCATTCCTATTCTCATCTTCTGATGAGACTACATTGATATTAGCTAAGGCAGAAGAAAATCCTCATCTTTTGAGACACACTTGGGGACTTTAGCCCTTGGAAGTCTTCAAACCAGAGGAGCTACTATACTTGGTGACTTCTGCCTATATTAGGAGTAGTCTGACATCTAATAGACAGGCTCCAGTCCCCAGATTCGAACAATGTATCCTATAGTTTACTCAAGCCATCTATCTACTTTACAAACCTAAAGGCCTGCTCTCTATGCACTACTTGTCTTGCTCTGACATCTGAGATGAACAAGTCTATCTTTTTACGTTTCATATGACTTGAATCTCTGTGGAAGACAAAGTCCTCTGGAAGAGTGTCAACTGAGAACAGCTCAGCTTTGTACTCATCTAGCTTCTTGAACAGTGCCGAAGCTATCTGTTTTTCATATGCTTTATCTGCATGAAAATCATTAAAGGCTGCCAGGAAAATAATATTGAGTTACCAACAGTAGTGAGCTGTCAGGAAGGCCTTTATTATTCCCTGAACTTGATACACATTGGCATTGCCTGAGTCTGGCATCCATATTCTACTGTCATCTAGAGTGACCTTCTTGATAAGTTCATCTTGGTCAACCTTTGCCCTAGCTTGGCCCTTGAGTTGGACCTTGGCTTCTGCCTTAGGGTTGAAGTCAACCTCCTAAAGAAGAAAGCACTGGTTGTAAAATCAGTTGAGCTGTCCTTGAATATTGTTTGCCTATTTAAACTCCCTTCCATCAGTTCCTATTGCAGTATTGAAGTCATATCTATTTCAGTGATGAATAATCTGACAATCAATTAGTAACCTTGAAGACAATGTACACTTAGAGAAAAGTTGGTTGTTTGGTACCTTCCACCTAGTGAACATGACCAATTGGATGCCTCCATACTTCCACATTTCCTTAGTAAATTGCTTCAGACTTCTCAGTTTGCAAATCTACTTGTTCACATAAAGGCTTTTATATCATCTACAGATGTTCACTCTCACCTTGTCTGAACTTCTAAAGAAGCATCTCTGGCATTCCATTCCAGAGAGGTCTGCTCAGCTCTCTCTAGGTCTTCAGAGCTCACTCCCTTCATGAAAGCATTAAACCCAGGCTAGTAGTACTTGATCAGCGTCTTTCCTTCACCCAAGTTATATTTGTCTTTGATAAAAGCTAGGATTTCATTGCATTGGAGCTCCCAAATCCCTAAATGTGCTGTCTACTTTCAACCAAATGTGAACTTCCTGCAATGGCTTTTCTTTTAGCCATGAGCTTTCATTCAGCTTGAATATGTCTAGAATGTTCAACCAGAGTACAATAGGAAAGACTGGAAGAACCCACCTGCTCTTTGAACTTTCATTCTTCTTCATCCAGAGCAGAATGTAAAGGGAGAGCCTTCAGCTGGTCAACAATGCTCTTCCATACTTTTTTACATTTACTATCAGATTTTGTGCTTTTTCAATTGGGCCACCTAGTGTGTAGGATTGTCAATGTCTCATTCAAACCTCCTCCATGATCCTCCAACATCTTCTGAGCATCAGCCTCAGCTTTATCCTCTTCCCTTTCATTGTTGAGCTCTTTACTGTCACTAAAGTTGGCTGCAAGGTTAAAGCTAGCAAGACCCTCATTCCCATCTTCAGATCCCTATTCACTACCTAGGGGGGTCTCGTGTTTGGTGTCAGAGTGGTTGTCCATAATATTAGTATCTAGTATTGTTGGCTTAGTGTTGGAAGATAGAATGGATGATTTTCACTCTGCTCACTGAATTCAGAGCCCTTACCTGTTTCTTGGCACTTCATTCTTAGTTTGCTGACCATGGGATCAAAATCTATGTCTATTTGAGGATTGAGATATTATTCATTTGTTTCACAAGTCTATATTTGACAGGTTTATCAATAAGGTTGACATTAGCAAGAAAGATAGCCAAACCTTTATGTCTCACAAAACCTTATTCTTGACAAGGAATGATGCTACTGATGGCCTGAATGACAAATACAGTACAAGGTGAAAGGTCAAGGGCTAGGATTTTGGATTGCCTAAGACCTATAGCTTATAGCTCAGTACTCACAATGGCAAATAACTTCAAAAAACGAAAGATCAGTGTTGGAACAGTTACTCATATCACTTTGGCAGCTAAGGACACCACCTGAGGCTAGAAGCAATCCCTAGTCCTTTTGGATTTGTCACAAACACTGTCTTGCAAGGCAGGCACACTAAGGTCTTCTCCTTCAAAGATCAAGCACCCATCTTCAAAACACACACTAACTCAATTATACCCTTTCTATGAGGATTGTCATACAGACCCAGAAAATATAAGACTGCTCAGACTATCAGAAGTGAAGGTTTGAGTTCTCATTTAACATTTAAATTAAAAAGGTCAAATGATTATCTTCAAGAATGGATACCTCACATTAGAGAATACCTTCATACTTTATTGGAAATAGAAGGGCCTCCTGACCCCAGGAGCTACAAATGTGACTAAGATGGGTTGTATAGATGTCAAGATTGCTTCAGCAACCCAAACTTTTGTATGAGCTATGTTCAAACCCAACATTTGTGCCATCCCTTTCATAGAGTTGAGTAATGGATAGGGTTGTTCTTTGAAGAATCTTCCCTCCACTAGGTAATGCATCTAATCATATGTCCTATACATGTCTCAACCTTTTAAAATCTGGCTACCATATCCACCTTGGTCATTCAGGATTGTCTTGTTTGGCCAAAGTCAGTGAAGTGCCTCAGGCTGCTCAAATAGAAGATGAGGATTAGAAGGATGATCCAGATGAGGAGATTCCTCATTGCCTTTATCCACCTACAAGGGGAAATATCTCATGGTGGTAGATACTTCTGGAGTTCACTTCATCAATCTTGACTTCTGCAAATGCCCCACCACTGAGCCCCCTCATGTTCAGCTTCTGAAGCATGGACTCTTCCCAGCAACTTTGTAATGACCTCACACAGTGTTCACATTCTCAGTGATGGATGATTTCCTAAGAGATAATTTAGAGTGTGATACTTCAGAGATGAACTACTTTAGCAAGATATGTCATCTAACTTTCAATGTATTTCCACATAGGGTGCCAGTATGTCATGTATCATTTCTCTGGGACCAAACTGAAGGGATTCTGGCAGAATTGCTATCATGAGTTGCTCCAAGCTACCAGGCAGTGGAGATTTCTCAAGCTATTTAAATGGAATGGCTTTGGTCACACAGGCAACAAGCTGAGGAAAGGGGGCCTGGCCTTATTTCATCCAGCATGTCCATAGCCAGGGATAAATATGGATCTGGAAACATCAGAGGTCTTGGAGTGAGCTGAGCTGCAATTCAAATCAGAAATCCATTATCATATTCATTAATTTAGCTGGAGGTGTATTAGAACATTCATTATGGATGGAAACTTTAAAGCTGAGCATCTACATGAAAAATGCCCTGAGAATCAGGTTTGGCTAATGAATAGGCAAGGCTATTTTGTTGAGAGCAGAGAATACAATGAATATTTAAAGAACACTCATCATAAGACTGAGGTAAGTGTTTTTTAGGCTCTATCCTGATAACTAATTCAATTGGGATATGAAGCAATTAACCTGCAACAATCACTGAGCTGTTAATCAGATCAATACAAGCTGAGGGAGGTTGGATTCCACAGACAACAGTGCTGCAGCTTGTGCTTGTCATGAATGCTTCCTTCCAGGTTCAATAGTTAATTTTCACCTGGAAGAAAAGTGAGCTATTCTGGTCATCTCTCAAACAAACTACTAAGAGATACTGCACAGGCAGATGAACATGGACTACTTCCTGATGAGAGTGTTGAAGTACAATATGGACAACATTTCTCACACCATACACTTCTATGATGTGAACTGCACATATGTACATACTGTACATGAAAGACTTTCACAAGTGAGTGAAGATGAACCCTAGGTTGATTTTGAGTAAAGAGTTGGAAATTATGGCATAGGAATATGACATGTCATGGTCATAGGCCAGAATGCTTTACTTGCTATGCCCCACTTTTTATCCCTTGCTTAGGTTGGATCAACAAAGAGATCATAGAAACACTATGGTCAAATCTAAATATTGTCTCACCTTCTACTCAGGTAGTGTTACCACAACTCAGCTAGCCATGAGCTGACTTTGGCTCTGTCTGACTTGCTGCATGGCTTGGTCTTTGCCAGTTTCTGAAACTGTCTATTTCTGACTAGGACCTCACTAGCTCAGTTCAGTTACTGACTTAGGTCAGGACAGACTACTGCCCAGCTTAGACCAACCTCAAACTAGCCTCAAACCAGCTTGAACTAAGGGTGTAATAGTGAATCAATCAAATACAAGTACAGTGACTCCCAAAACCATTACAATACCTAACCTGAATGCAGTGCACGAAGTGCACTGCAAGCACCTGTGGGAATTTCACTTAGCTATGGTGGGATAAATATTAGTACACACTCTTGGCTACCTATCAGTGCCTGGGTCATGGAGATATGGCCATTTTAAAATGGCAACTACATTGTAACAATTTTGTCACTTTTGGTATAAACTATGGGATCTCTATGAAACACATGGACTGTTACTCTTATTTTGTACTACAAATGAAGATATACATATAAATATTATGTCAGAGTTCACACACCTCATTTTTCCCACAGTCACCATCATCAAATATTGATTTTCTATTAAATCAAGTATTTTCCCTTCTAAGCCAGAATTGAATTTCCTTGTGCATCCAAGTATACTAATGACAGTTAAATACACTTATATTATTACTTATGATCAGTTTATAGTGATATGTAACCAATACAAGTCACTTACATATCCTAATATGTCCCTATTAATTTGTGATATATTATTTGTCTTGTCTAAATTTATGAGGAGAATAGACTCATAAGACTAATAAAAATAGTCTGAAATGTTACCTTATGCACCCTTTTAACCAACACCAGTCACAAATACTCATGAAATGCACATGTAAAACTTTAACTCAGGCAACAATCTCTTGTTAGTCTATAAGAATATAGAGAACTAGTTGAAAAGAACATTTTCTGGCCCTTCTATATCATACATTTGGTTTCCTTACATTGGATTATTATATACTGTATCATTCATGATACCTTCAAATTTATACCATACAAGCAGGGCTTACATGTAAGTTTCATATCCTAGAAACAAAGAGTAGATATGATCATCTAATACAGTGCTAATATGTAACCCCCTTGAGTCTATATTTAAAATGGTGAACTATAGGGCCTATGACATTATATTACATATGATATTAGACACTATAATAATCTACTCTTCTCATAAATTCAAGCAAGACAAATGGTACAATATACCACAAATCAATAGAGACATGTTAGAATAAGTGACTTGTATTGGTTACATATCACTATAAACTGATCATCAATAATAATATAAGTGTATTTAACTGTCACTAGTATACTTAAATGCACAAGGAAGTTCAATTCTGGCTTAGAAAGAAAAATACTTGATTTAATAGAAAATCAATATTTGATGATGGTGACTGTGGGAAAAATGAGGTGTGTGAACTCTGACATAATATTTATATGTATATCTTCATTTGTAGTACAAAATAAGAGTACATAACAGTCCATGTGTTTCAGAGAGATCCCATAGTTTATACCAAAAGTGACAAAACTGTTACAATGTAGTTGCCATTTTAAAATGGCCATATCTCCATGACCCATGGACCAAATCACGTGACCCAGGCACGGATAGGTAGCCAAGAGTGTGTACTAGTATTTGTCCCACCACAGCTAAGCGAAATTCCCACAGGTGTTTGCAGTGCGCAAAGCACACTGCATTCAGATTAGGCATTGTAACAGTTTTGGGAGTCATTGTATGGTTTCTGGCTTTCCGTGCTGTCCATCATGGTGCCAGAGAGAGTTTGGGCCTGAAACTGAATAAACTCATCATTGAATATGGTGAGATACAAAGATATTGGCAGATGCCCCTTGGACTTGGGTGTATGAATTCAATTTGTGACTTCATGTTATTCTATGGCCTACATGGTGAAAATGACTCTGGATCATTCAGTGACCAAAGAAAGGAAAGTGTTGCAAAATCTGCTGCATGATCTCATCAAGATTATCATTCAATGAATTAGAGGTGGATGTGGTGGATGAGGTGTAAAAACATGTAATTGTACCATCCTTAGCCTTGTAGTCAACATAGACTGGTGCATTGGTGAACTGTTTGAGCAGACACACCAATATGTATGGTTGCTAATTTGGTTGGTCCTTGTAGTTCAATTGCACATGCAAGGATAGAAGGATTGATTTCAATATAAGGGCAACCTGGGTGTCCTGTAGCTGAAAAGTGGGTTGTCTCTAGTGGCAGAACATCTGGAGGATCAGATGACTGGTGAGGAGCATCATCAAGATGCTTTGCTGGTCTAATGTGAATGAGGCATGAGTAAAGTGGCAGAGCTATGTCTTTGGACAAGTGAGGGAAAGTGGCATGGCAGCATGTCTTTTCTTTTGCACCATATTATGCACTTGCTGGCTCCTCAATGAGCACAGCTCACACTTGAGTTTTCATTTTGCTGACTGACTGCTGCAGTTGGACTACATCCCAACCAGTCATGTCATGTCCCCAACCTGCATGACCACTGGTTGAGGCTATGCCCCACTGGTCATGCCTGACCACACCAGGTCAGGTTGACTGATGTCATTGGACCATGTCCCCACCAGTCACACCCCAACTCACATAACTGCTGGCTGAGGCTATGCCCTACCAGTCATGCCTGACTGCACCAGGTCAGGCTGCAGTCGACTGATGTCATTGGACCACATCCCTACCAGTCACGCTGCAACTCGCATGACTACATCAGGTCAGGCTGACTGCTGTTGTTGGACCACATCCCCACCAGTTGTGCCCCAGCTTGCATGACTGCATCAGGTCTGGCTGACTGCTGCCATTGGAGTACTATGTCCATGCCAGTTGTGCCCCCCAAAATAAAATAAAAATAACAAAAATAATAACAAAAATAAAAAATTTCACATGGTCATTGCTGAGGCTATGCCTCACCAATCATGTTATTGAAAAATTAAAATTAAAACTAGATTAGTGGCTAAGGCTATAGCCACCAAATCAGATCACATCATTCTTCTCCTAGTCTTTGGGCCCACTGTCTTTGCTGCATGTGTTATAGCATGACTATTGACTTGGGTACACAGCTCACCATTTGCCCAGGACAGTTTGTGGAGCTGGATAGTGCTTCACACTACTGCCCATCCCCACCCTGTGACCTGTTACTCCCATCTCTGTCCTCATCTCTGCTTGTCACACATCACATCACAAGAGCACCATTCAAAGAGAATTATATTCCATAGACTAGATTGAATTGTCTCATATTCTTCGGGTGTGAATATACAGTAGTAGCATGCTATATGCACAGTAAGAAACATGAATAATTGATTTCTACAAGTTACCTGCCTGTGAAAGGAGTACTAACAGGCATTGGCAATGAGACTGTTTATTCTATAGTTGTGCAATGTCTTTCAGCTGGATGTGGAGGCAGACAGAGACATGTCGAGATAATTCTAAAAAGGCAGCTCTAATTGTATGAAGTGGGGGTGGAATTGGCTGGCTCATGAGACCTGGTGTTGTAATAAGCCCAAGTCCAGATTAAAATCCAACTCAATTAGGAAGGAAAGTTTCACATTAATGCATGGCAAGTACAAGGCAATAGTTCTGTTCTAATGCAAGAATAACAAAGTGGATGTCTGTCATATGCATGAATCTGAGTTAAGTCCAACTCCACTACCTCTGCTACTTTGAACCTCTCTCCTTTAGAACTCTGGTGCATTCTCTATCAAGATGCTGCCAGGAGTCTCTGGACATTATCTCTGTTCCTCTTATGTTCCATTCCATTCCATTCTTATTTAGTTTAGCTCCACTTTTAGTCTGCCTCCATATCTGTGTGAGCACAGCTCTGGCTTCATCATACCTGTTGTAGTGCTCCAGCATATTCCTCTGACTTCTGACTTACTTATTACTTACCAACCCCTTCTAATCCTTTGTTAATCACTTCATTCTAACTCCATATATAAACCTCTGTACTCCACCATGTAACATTAGTTTGAATATTGACTTAGATTCCACTCCTCTACTCATGTCCATCTCCAATCTCTAACCCTCCATTCAAATTCAGGGACACAATGTTGACAAGGGCACACCACATACAGTGAAGCTGCAGTCCCTTCCAACCAAAACTTCAGAGTTCTGGAGTTCCCTTAGGAGTTGACCCAGTCTTGACAGTGTTGTGGTGTACATAGGACAAGACCGAAACTTAAGCCTAAGTCCGAGCATAAAGTCTATATTGGGAAGGAAAGTTACAGTCAAAGCTTGCAGGCATAAGTACAAAGCAGTAAATAGTGTAGCTCAAGGTAGATTATTCGTTTGCAATCAAGGCTGAAATAATGCACATTACTTGAACAGCCCCTTTGCTGGACAAGCTCTACTGCAATGCTGGCTACTCGAGTTCTGAATCTCTAACTAAAGTCTGTTAGAAGTGTGGTGCTCAAATACTCATTGTCATGCTGGCCTCCAAGCCCTTTGTCAATGACATCCAAGTCTAAAGCCCCTCAAAAGGCTTTCAAGATCTTCTGGAATGAAGTGCATTTCCATTGCACTGATCAATTCATCAAATGGTGCTAGGACAACCCCTCAAAGTGCCTCAAGCTTTTTTCCAACTCAACTTAGGATGCACAATATGAAGGCTGCAATAAAGTCCAGCTCAAAACTGCTAAGAGGGACACATATGTATATGGAACTAGCAAAGTACATATTTGAAGAGGATACTGAACTTGATGTAGCATGGCACACAAAACCAAAGACTTTCATGGATGCAACTCAGTGCCATCATTCTGTGTACATATTCTACTTCATAACTAATTTTGTTTTTGATTAGATATGTTTATGCAGCCTGAAAAATCAATACCATGAGCAAATCAAGCATTTGGGTCAAATTGGCATAGGATTAACAATTGATGATCTTCAGAGCACAGATAAAAAGGGACTCCTTGATATGTTCTTTTTCTATGTATGTACAGTACATTAAGGGGCCAGGCTCACAGTTTATAGATATGATCATACAGGAGTTTCCATGGTTCCCTGCCCTTCATAAATGGTGGAAGTTGAACCCAACATACAATGTAACTTTCAATGCTGCTGACCCTGACCAAGACTTTGTGGCCCAGTCAGCTATGATATTCCATATGCAACCAAACTTCTCAGCACCTAGCAACTCACCATCACCATTTCCATCATTTTATTTCTTTCTTGTAGTCTCCTCCAGTTTTCCTAGTTATGAGGCCAATGATGAAATGTGTTTCAAAAAGTTTTTTAGGTTTGATAACCATGATGACAACAACTGTGACAGCCTCTATTCTAGCTTAGCTGGCCCCTCTATGTCATTTGCTGCCTCCCCATTGGCTTTATCATCTACCACCTCCTCATATACCATGTTGTTTGCTCCTCCCCTCACCCACCACATTGTCCATTGCCCCCCTATCTGCCTCCTCGTCTACTATGTTGTTTGCTCCCCCCTTATCCACCACATCATTTGTGGCCCCCCTGCCTACCACATCATCCATTGCCCCTCCACCTGCCACATCCAATACTTCCATTGACCAAGACTTCATATCTTTGAATGAGGAAGAGGGTTACCATCCACCCTATTGTCTGTTACACGTAGTGTACACAATGGCTCTTACTTCTAAGACTTACTGACTCGAGTGATACTCACGAAGAGACCAGCTCAAGAGACAGAAGGAACAAAGGAGGACAAAGGATCAGTCAAGGGGTTTCCTTGAGCAAGACGAGGACAGAGGGCGAAAGGTCAATCAAGAGGTTTCCTTAAGCAAGACAAGGACTAAGGGTTTTGACAAAGTGTCGCAAGAATGGGACTTAACAGTATGCTAGTATTGCGCAGATTAAGACTACTGTACATGTGGGTCAAGCGAGATATTTATACGTACTATGCCCTGTGCATGGACCAAGAAAGCGAGATATTTATACGTACTATGCCCTGTGCATGGACCAAGAAAGCGAGAAAGGAAATGATGAAGGAAAAGGAAAAGAACATCAAGGAAAATCATGGAACATGGGCTAGGCTAGCCATTGTGGGAGAGAACAGTATTTGGTAAGTCAAAGAAGGAAGAAGTTACACACAGTAGGCAAATTAAGGTGAAAAAGATGGGTCTGGTGAACAAGAGAAAGGTAGAATAAGAGAAACAGCGGTCATCTCACCAATTGTCAAAGTGAGAGATAAAGAGAAAAAGGACGAGGCGGTGGAAAAGAAGATAAATCGTAACATTACCCCCTTCATACAGTCGAGCCCCTGGCTCGATAGTTAATCCCAGTCGTCCTCAAAAGGTGATTCCTGAAAAGAGAGGTTCATCAGTTGTTGTTCTCCAAAGAAAATGTGTGGGGTACGTGTGCAGACAAACATAAATTGAGGATGTGTCCTGGTTGAGTGCAAAGCCTGCAGTTATGGTGGGGGCAGTATCGGTCACAATGTCCCCAATTATGACAGAAGTCACATCGAATAGATAGGCAACTACGCAGAGGGTGACCAGAGGCGGAGACATGGGAGTGAGGGCATGAATAGTCGGGGCAGTTCTCTTGTATGTGACCAAGAGTATGACATTGAAAGCACTGGGTGGACGCAGACACAAGAGGGAGACGATAGTGATTGGGCAACGGGAGGACTTGAGTTGGGGAGGATAAGGTCCGATTTCTGTCAGGGAGAGTGATCCACTATGGGTGGTCTCAAGGAATTGGGATGGCCACTGTGATGGGGTCTTTGTCTTCACTGTCGGTGGGGGCCTAGTTGGATTCCACTGTAGTAGGAGTATCTGCAGGGGGAGGAGAAGAAAGACGAGAGATAAGGGAACATGAAGAAGGGATCGGGATAGGAGCTCAAGAGGGAGAACAAGAGGTGAGCATATCGGTAGAAGAGAGGTAATGATCATATTGTTCTTGTGATAAAGTAAGGAAGATGCAGTGAAAAACAGGGTAAATGTGGTTTGGTGGTAGGGCAGAGATGTAACTACTAAAGTCTGCATGGCGTAAGGCAGCTAAAGAAAAGCGAGAAACTTCAGAAAGGGAAAATTGTACAGCAATGTCAGGTTGGGAGGAGGAGGAAAGGAGGAGTGCGGTATGGGTGGTGCCATGAAATATACGAATGAGTTCCTGGATTACTTTGTCGTGTTTGAAAAGGGGGTCTTGTTCAATGATATACATCAATGGGGGGGAGTCCAGGACAGCAGAATATAAAGCGAGTTGGGCAGGTTCAGGCAAGAAGACAGGATAGACTCATCAAGAACAAAGTCCAGTTGGCGATTCCGAAGGGGAGGACATGAACAAGGAGGAGATAGAGAAGGAAAGGAAAGACATGGTGAGTGAGGCTTGTTGGGTAAGGTTGCAAGAGATACTCATGAAGAGACTGTCAATTGGAACCTTACCGTTTTAGAGGCCATGGAGTTATTTATACAGTAACTTCAAAGAATTAAGGTGGAGTGGCAGAGGTTGGATTCGGATTCCCAAGTGTTTTTGGATGAGGGGTAACCTTTCCATATGGTCAGGTACCTCCATTGGTTGGCTGGACCTTTGTGTGAGAGGATTGCTTCTACTTTGTACTCTTCTTCATTATCTATGATGTCTGGTGGCAGAGAAGAGAAGGAGGGGCCATAAGATTCTGTGGAGCAAAAGGGGGATAGAAGAGAGGTGTGGAATACATTGTGAATCTTCCAGGTCTTTGGAAGATGGAGTTCATATGTGAGTGGGGATAAGACGTGGATGATTTCAAAAGGGCCATGGTGTTTGGGTGTGAGTTTCCGAGATGGGTATTTGAAATGGAGATGGGTGGCTTCTAACCACACCTTGTTTTCGACTTTCCATGGGGTGAAGTGACGAGTTGCTTGAGCAGACATGATCTTTCTTGCAGAGTCATGGGCTGCGAGAGCTTCTTTGCGAGCTTCATCTAGATTGGAGAGTCAGTTTTCGAGGGCAGGGAGGAAGGTTTTGCCTAGTGTGGGGTAAAAGCATGGTTCATATCCATAAAGTAATGAGAAGGGGGAGCGTTTGGTGGAGCTATGTGGCACAGAATTGTGATGAAATTCCGTGGCAGATAAGGATTGTGCCCAGGCGTGGGGATTGTTGGCACAGAAGATGCAGAGATAGGTTTCCAATTCTTGGTTTGTTTGTTCAGTTTGTCCATCAGACTAAGGGTGATAGGCGGTGGAGAGGAGAACGTCGTATTTTAAGAGGCAGGTGAGTTCTCTGGTGAAGGCAGAAGTGAATTGTGGTCCTCTGTCAGAGATGAGAGAGTTGTGGAGACTGAAACACTTGAAGATGTTTTTGAAGAAAAGCAAGGTGATTCCTGCGGCGTCAATGGATTTAGTACAAGGAGTGAGGATTACCCCCTTCATAAGGCCATGGTCGACCACGACCAAAATAGAATTGAAGCCAGCAGAAGGAGAGAGGTCGGTGATAAGGTCACAGGAAAGTTGCTTGAATAGCAAAGTACAGTTGGAAATGATGGGGGAGAGCAGGGGAATGATAGGATGAGTGTTGACCTTATTTTGCTGACAGATGGCACAGCCATCCATGAAATGTTTTATGAAAGTAGACAGCCTGGGCCACCAGAAATCGCGCTCCAAGATCGCTTTCGTACAGTATACTCCCATATGATCTGAGAGAGGGGAAGAGTGAATAGAGTGGAGTAGCGCCAACTGAGCAGGAGGGGGAACATACATGCGACCCTTGAAGTAGAGGTGGCCATTATCAAAGTGCCAGTCAGAGAGGGAGGCACGGCTGAAGAGAGGGGATCCATCATCAAGAGCGGCAAGGGCTTTGATGACAAAGGGGTCAGACAGCGTGGAGGATTGGATGTGGTGGGCAAGAGCAGTGTCAAGGGCATTGATGACGACTGGGTCAGGAACAATGGAGGCGTCAATGTTGTCAGAGGAGGTATCAATGGAATCGCGGCATGAAAGAGCATTGGCAGGACCCATGTGAGTGCCTGGGGTGACTCGCCAGACAAGGTCAAAGTCTTGCAGGAAAAGGGACCAGCGAGCCTGTTGCCGAGAGAGTTTGCAGGGGTCTCTGATGTAGGAAAAGTTTTTGTGGTTGGTGATGATAGTAACTGGATGGGTGGTACCACGTAGATATTGCTTCCATTCATTGAGGGCAAGGATGACAGCAAGAAGTTCGTGATCATAGATATTGTAGTTCCGCTCAGCCAAGGAGAATGTCTTTGAGAAATAAGCGACTGGACATAGATCTTCATTGGAATCGTGTTGTATCAAGACAGCGCCAGAAGCAAGGAGGGAGGCATCGGTCATGACAAAGAACAGTTTAGAGATGTCGGGGATGGCAAGAATGGGGGCGGTGCAGAAGATCTGTTTGAGAGTGTCAAAGGATTTTTGTTGCTAGGGAGACCAGACCCAAGATTCGTTCTTTCAAGTGAGGAAAGTCAGGGGAGTAACAATGTTTGAATAGTTGGGGATGAATTTCCAATAAAAGTTTGTGAAGCCAAGGAAGAAATGTATTTCTTTGACTGTCGTGGGAGGTTTCCATTCTGTGATAGCTGAAAGTTTCTTGGGATCTATATGAACGAGTCCTTGACCAATGATCAGTCCAAGGTATTCCATAGTGGGGGTGTCGAAGGAACATTTGGATATCATAAGAGAAAGACCATGTTCTCAAAGACAAAGGAGAACACAACGAGTACATTCGTGATGGAGTTCAATGGTTCCGTGGGTGTGAATGCCTAGGTCGTCCATGTAGATCTTGAGCCATCATTCGAGGATCATGTCGGCAAAAATATGATTCATAAAGGCTTGGAAAGTGGCGGGTGCATTGCAAAATCCAAAGAACATAATAGTGGGTTCAAAAAGACCCAGAGGGGTGATGAAGGTGGCTTTCCATTGGTCTTCCTCTCAGATGCGAATGTTGTTGTATCCCCATCTGATGTCGAACTTGGTGAAGAAATTTGCTTCTTTCATATCATCAATGAGCTCAGAGATCAGAGGTAGGGGGTAGGTGTTGCGGATGGTATGGCTATTAAGATAATGGTAATTCTGGCAGGGGTGAAGGGTTCCATCTTTCTTTGGAATGAAGAAAAAGAAAGTGGCTTGTGGGGATTTTGAAGGAATAATGTGGCCAGTTTTCAGATGTTCTTCAATAAATGCTCGACAAGCTTCCTTTTTAGAAGGGTTGAGTGGGTATACTTTGGCAATCTTCAGGACAAAGGTGTCTTTTAGATCAATTGTGTGATCAAAAGAACGATGTGGAAGAAGTTAGTTATGCATAGCTTCGGCAAAGACATTGGTAAAGTCAGCGCAGAACTGGGAAAGAGGAATTTCCTTCAGCTTTTTGGCCTGGGAAATTTTGGTGGAGATGGTAGTTTTGTTGATTTGCTCCCAAGTTGATTCCTTCAGGGGAGGACACTCATGGAGAGGCTGCTCAACCCCAAGAGGATATTGAGAGGAGTATGCAGTGGCAATGTCGAGATCGGGATCTAGGAAGGGTAGGGTTCTATAGGAGAGGGCATTGGTTAGATGGGGAAGAGAGTTGAAGTCAAGAGTGAAATTTTTCTAGTCAATGGTTGGGTTCCACTTCTGGAGCCAGGGCAAGCTGAGGATAACATGAGGATGTCGGAGATGAAGTACCAGAAAAGAGATAGTATCAGAGAAGTTGGAGGCAGAGATTTTGATCATAGTTTTCCATAGAATGGATCCCTTCATGTTTATGGTTCCATCTATGTTGTAGGCAATAAGAGGTTGAGTGAGACGAGATAATTTGAAATCTCCTAGAGGGAGGAGTCAGGGGTCAAGGAAATTTCTGGTTGCTCTAGAGTCAATGAGGGCATTAGTGTTGATGATTTTAGTTTTGCCATATAGCAGGGCAGGGAGATGTATGGTTCTATTGTTGTTTTGTGCTACAAGTACATTATCGATATAAAGGGAAGGAGATGTCGAGGCGGCTTCCCTTCTTAAAAATCCTTGGTGGCTTGGATACATTCAGGAGGAACAGAATGAGTTTCTTCAGCAGGTTCTTTGTAACACATCTTAAGGACAGAGAGGATCTCCTTCTCTCCTTTGCCAGATGTCTTCAAAGAATTGACATATTTGTCCAAAGGGGTAGTGGTAGAGATGGCAGGGGCAGGTGCAGAAGAAGTAGTCTCAGTGGTTCATATGTTTTGGACGTTTCATGTGAAAGAGGAAGAGTTGTTCTGGGATTGGGGTCAACAAGGAGTAGAGGAAGTGGTTGGGAATTTTCGGCAGTTCTGAGCAGAGTGTCTGAGGAGGCGGCAGCAAAAACAACAATTTTCTTGGATACACTTGGCACATTCTGTGAGGGTTAACTTGGCGATGGAGATAGTATCAACGTCCATGGTGTTGGGGTCTCTGATAGGGTGAGGGGTAAAGGTTAGAGGAGTTCATCCTTCTTGGAGAGCAAGAATGTGCATTTTCTGCACATGGAAGACCTTAGCCTGGTCAATCCATTTAGTGATGGTGGTGGGGATAGTCGCCATGAAGAGTATCATGGTGGTGATTCGCTGATCCAATCCAAGAGAGAACTGGTCAATGAGGGTGACATCATCAGTGATGCCGGCTTTGCATGAGAGGTTCTGGAAGTAGGTGATGTACTGCTGAAAACTATCATTGATGGTTCCGTTCGAGAGACAAGAGGATTTCTGGATGAGTTTAGACAGCTCGAGACAGGCAGTGGCTTTGGTGTCGAAGGGGTAGAATGTAGATTCAAAATTGTCAGCAAACTCCTTAAAAGTTTTTCCCATGGCAATGGTGGTATCAGCTATTTTGTCATACCACATCTCCGCAAAGGAGGTGCCTCTTCCCTTAGACATCTTGTTTAGGATGGTTATGATTTTATCATTGTCGGTCAAGTATAGTGTGGCATTGAGAGTGAAGTAGGCCTTCATGGCCTTGATCCATCTGGAGGCATTGGTAGGTTCTCCAGAGAAGTCAGCGGGGAGAGCTGCTTTGAGTTCAGAGGCATGGAAAGACATGGTCATAGTAGGCTGTGCAGGGGCGATGATGGCAAGCTGTAGAGTTGTTGGTGGTGGCATCAAGGGATGAGCGAATACAGCAGTCCTCTGAGTAATGCTAGGGTACATGGTTGGTGGTCTATGGTGTTGGTGACTTCTGTGGGAAGACTATTCTTCTGGAGCATTAATTTCAATGTCGCTATCAGTGTTGTGGTGGTCACAGTGAAGTCCGACTCTGGATGATCGACTTGTGGTGGTAATGGGTGGGTCCTACACCGTAGAAGGTGGAACCAAAGATTAGTCTTGATCTTTTGTTACACATAGCGTACACAACAGCTCTTACTCCTAAGGCTTACTGACTCGAGTGATACTCACGAAGAGACCAGCTCAAGAGACAGAAGGAACAAAGGAGGACAAAGGATCAGTCAAGGGGTTTCCTTGAGCAAGACAAGGACAGAGGGCGAAAGGTTGATCAAGGGGTTTCCTTAAGCAAGACAAGGACTAAGGGTTTTGACAAAGTGTCGCAAGAATGGGACTTGACAGTACGCTAGTATTATGCAGATTAAGACTACTGTACATGTGGATCAAGTGAGATATTTATACATACTGTGCCCTGTGCATGGACCAAGAAAGCGAGAAAGGAAATGACGAAGGAAAAGGAAAAGAACATCAAGGAAAATCATGAAACACGGGCTAGGCTAGCCATCATGGGAGAGAACAGTATTCGGTAGGTCAAAGGAGGAAGAAGTTACACATGGTAGGTGAATTAAGGTGAAAGAGATGGGTCCGGTGAACAAGAGAAAGGTGGAATAAGAGAAACGGCGGTCACCTCACCAATTGTCAAAGTGAGAGATAAAGAGAAAAAGGATGAGGCAGTGTAAAAGAAGATAAATCATAATATTGTCCATGCCTTATTCCCAGTCATGTAGAATTCAAGCACATGGAAAAGTCCACTGCCATCTTTTTCAAATCTGGCAATCCATCTGCCATAACTACTGATGACTCTGACTCTGATGCTGCTGCTGCTTTGCTTTTCACAAACCTGAATCTGATGAAGCACAAAACACCTATGCCAGATAATAGCTCTGAGGAGACTGACCCGAGGAGTTGATTCTCCACTGAACCTAACCCCTCCTCAAACACATCTGCTAGCAAGTCAGCTAAATGTGTGCAGGTCTCTGCATCCAACCATTCTGACATTCCCAACATGTCAATGTCTATCATTTCAGCTATGCATGCTTTTCAAGGTGAAAAGACTGCTGAGTGGTGTGCTGATTGCCACCAAAAGAAGGTGGCATGAGAAGGGTGGCTTGCTGACAAAAAAGAACAATGCAAACATGAGATATCCATAGCTGAGTATGAGGTTTGAAAGATGGAACTTCAACTCAGGATATTGAGGTTCCAGAAGCAAGCCACATTGAAAGGCATGGATGCAGTGGAGCCCAAGCATGGTGAGGGTGATGGACTTATGACAGATTGAGCTTGGTACTTACAATGTGAACAGTCAGACTAGGTGATACATATACTCATAGTATTTGTACTAGTGACATGATTTGTTGTACAGTACCCTTGTATTTTACAATTAAGCTTCATGATTACAGTTGTTTGAGTAAATGCTGCATAAGTGAATGATGGTGTTGTTGCCCTAGTGTTCTTTATTGTACTTCCTCTTCCTCTTCCTCTTCCTCTTCCTCCTCCTCCTCCTCCTCCTCTTCCTCCTCCTCCTCCTCCTCCTCCTCCTCCTTCTTCTCCTTCTTCTCCTCCTCCTCCTCACCATTCCCCTCCTCTGGACACTCAGCAGCAAATTCTCTTACTGATGATGCTATGCCAAGCTCCTCTTCAATGTCTATGATCATGTTGTGAAGGATAAAACAGCTTCTTATTCAAGAATTTGCATATTTGAGGTCCTCATCTTTCTGAATTCGAATGCACAAACCAACCCTTAAGAGATGCAAAAACATGTTCTGAACAGACTTGCACCTAAAAAAAACAAAATTAGTTGTGAAATTGTCATATACAAATCTACATACTTTGGATAGATAGTAGTTGAAAGTCTTTTGAAATCTTGTTAAACTTCCCTTAGTTTGCCTCTTGAATAGTACTACACACCATGGCTGACAGCCATACACACTATCAGCCTAAAGCCACTCATCTTGTGCAAAAAATTGATTAGGAAAACATGTAACCTAAGTATTCTGAAAAGCTGCAGAATCATGAAGACTTCCAGGAACTCCAATAACATAGTTAACAATCCTCAGATTGTGAGGAAAGATCACAACCTTTAAACCACTAATAAACAATAGTGTATGAAAAACATAATAATTTACTTCTAGCTTGATTTCCTGTCAAAAAAGCCTTTACCATGCCAGCCTGGTTTCTGAAAGAGCTTGAATGGTGTCCCATCAACAGACAAGAATCCCCCCTTCCACTGAGAGCATGTCCTTTCTTCCACATATCTTTGAGCCTTTTCCTTTT